>JAOQMM010000172.1:6506214-6523397 GCA_027563515.1 Erythroxylum platyclados | reverse complement strand
AATACCATCTTCTTGACTCAACCGAGATGCACAAGCCCTTGGCAGGGCCTAATGTACGATTATATACGTCTTGAAGGATGTCATGGGCGTGACCCTTGTTTTCATAATCGGGGGGTATAGAGTAATGCCCCAAAATTGGATATGGAAATAATGTTCATCCAATGATAATATATTACCAAGCAGCTGATTTTCATTCCTTACCTATTCCTTTCTTCTCAAACTCATTAACCAAGCACTTCCTTATTATTGATAGGAAAAGATATATGCGTGTGTTTTACCAACTCACAAATTTCACAATGAAAATTTGAAATGTCTAATCCTTTGAACAAGTTAGTAAACACGAATTTAAGGACTCTAAACATAAAATGAACAAGGTGAAAATGATAGAGCCACATGGTCTCTTTATTGGAAGAACTAAACAAAGGCACAAACAAATTATTCATAATACTCTGAGAAGAATCAAGGTGATAGAGGTCATTCCTTTCCTTAGCAACTCCAATCTTCCTCCCAAGCACTGATCCTGTAAAACAGAATAAGTGGGAGAAAAAATTGCAAGGCATTTAAGATCAGGAGTAAGTTTTTTGATTGAGACAAGGTTGGCTGATAATTTTGGCACATGAAGTACATTTTTAAGAGTGAGGGTAGGTGTAACTATGATGTTTCCTATACCTACAATGGTAGCCAAGGATCCATTTGCCACTATGATCTTCCTATTACTAGGGCAAAGGTTATATGTATTGAAAAATCGTGATGAATGAGTCATATGGTCTATGGCTCGGAATCAATTATCCATGAATTGGTGTAGGTTGTATATGAGACATTCATGCAAGTGGAGAATGAAGACTTACCTGAGAGAGCCAATGAATAAGCCCAATATGGTTTTTCATGGGAATCTTGCAATATGTACACCACAAGTTGTCTTTGTTATCCTTTAACTGAGGATTTTTGTCAGTCCTCCATTTCTCATGTTGATCTCCTTTTGTTGCTAGTGCAGTCCCTTCGGTTGTTGGAACTTCGAGCATGATGTTTCTTCTACTCTTATTAGCTCTAATTAACGAGATTGTCTCTTCCAATGATGGCATCTCTTCTTTACCAATAATTTGGACTCTTATATAGTCAAATTCTGGGTCTAAACTAGCCAAAAAATCATACGCTCGATCTTTCTCAATAAAATTCTTTAGGATTGCAACATCCTCTGCACACTTCATCTCAAATACTCGATAATGATCAAGTTTCTGCCATAAATTCTACAGAAGATTGGCATATTCTATAAAAGTTTTATCTCCTAGTTTTGCTGCCCCAGTTTTGATTTTTACCTCATAAATTCTGGTTGCATCACGATCCTTTGAATAGTTGTGTTGGATAAACTCCCAAATCTCCTTTGTAGAAGCAAGAAACATGCATGTGTCACTCTGGAAAAATTATAGCAATTAAGGTCGTGAAAAACTGGAGAAAAAAGATAGCAATGAAGGCTATACGGCGACAGAATTTTGACAAAGAAACCCTAGAGGTCTGATACCATGTTGAAGAAGATTGAGAGGAAAAATTCTTTATTTCTCTCTTACTCTTTTGGGCTAAAATGCATCAGAATATATACAATAAGTCTTAGATACAGAATAGGAAACTACCTAATATAGAAATAGAGAAAATCTTAACTAAAATCTCACAAATTAAGGGATATCATTATCACCACTAATATCTATCAAATAATAATAGCATTTACAGTTAATATACATCTTGAAAGTGCTACATAATGTTAAAAATAAAAATTGTAATGTATTTGATAGAACATTAAAATATTTGAAATAATTCATTTAATTTAATAATAATTAGGTAAACACTAGTTAATGTATATTTAAATGTGCCAATTATGCTTTTTAATCATAAGAAAATGTCACTTTATTGAATATGTGAGGAAGATTTTTTTTAGTGCTTACACATAAATTAAAATTATAGATATTTATGATTATAGTTTTCAACCTAAATTGAAATAGACAAACACTATTATGGGTGATGTTAAAAGAATAAAAATTGTGGCATATTTAATAAAATGTTCAAAATCAAGATATTTAAAGTAATTTATTTCATTTAATAATTATTTAGGTAAACATATTATAGAAAATGTAATCATAGTGTTTAAAAGGGTATTCCAAATTTAACATGTAATATATTTTTGTAATTTTATTTTGATATTGATATAATCATTCAGTTCTAACTAAAAAGTAAACATTAAGAGATGATGTGTAACCTAAAATCTGGCAGGCCTTTCAGTTTAGGCCATTATAAAATGGGCCGAGCCAATCTATCAGCATGTTCCCAAAATATCAGAACATCCTAACTCAATTAAATGAGGTGACAATTTCTGATTCCGAAATTGTAAATAAAATATAAAATATTCAAAAATATGTCCTCAGAATGTTGAAGAAGGTGAAAGACATGTTTTCCTACTCAAAACCTAGTCTCCTTCTATCTTGGAAAGATCCTTATCTAAAACAAATCCAAATCCCGACATAATAGGGATGGAAAGAAGTTTCCTAATTGAATTCCAACTTTTGGATTGAATTTGGAATTAGGCGTGATCTCGTCTTATCCACTGCACTAATCTATCCACCTTTTTCCAAAATTCATGATTTTGACCAATAATACTCCAAGTTGATGCAATCTCCACTTTTTATCTCCTAAAATAAAACAAACATTAATTTTCTTATTTATGCACTAAAATATTCAAATCAAAAGAGATAATTTCAGTTAACATAACTAAATAACATCTTATCAAATTCTCCCACACCAGACTTAAGCATACATCAATTTAATACACCAATCATCCTCATATTAACCTCTCATCTTTTTTCATATTATCCAAAAATATCCAAAAACTAAATCACATTAAAGGTTTAGGATAAAATAAAATAACAATCAAGAGAATAAGCACTTATAGGACAAATTTTTAGAATAAAAAAATAACATCTCATCAATTCCATCAAAATTAAATGAACCAAGGCTTGAAACTCTCTCATGGATTTCACTCCATACACTCAAAGTGTTTAGGGTTCATTAAGCTCTCAAATCAAAGCATTGTGAGTTATTTCCATAATCTTGCTCGTGAATTGTATCTCCACCACTAATAAAATGAACTTAATGCATAAATCAAAGGGACTTGACAATGGTTGTAACATGGCTTAGGTAAGGTATGACAAAAGGAATCTTTTTGGTTAAATAAATTGAAGGAAATTATAAAAACTTATCCACACAAGTTTCAACTTAAATCAATCCAAAACTCACTTGATTCAAATAACATCCTTTTCAAACACCTCTTTTTTTCTTTTTTCATATTTTTTATTTCTTTTTCCACGAGAACATCAAAGAGGAGATTTCTTTTCTTTTCTTTTTCTTATACTTCTCCCCCATTATATAAATAAAATGAAAAATCAAAAAATGCAACTTGAATAAACTAATTTACTTTTCATATAAATAGTCATAATCATATGCAAATAAGCTTGATACAATTCCTTCAATTTAGTGACTCAAAATTATTAAAGACCTCAACAAAAAGAAGGGTAAAAGTGGCTTGCAATGAAGTTATAATGCAAGAAAAGAAAGGTAAGGCTCAAATTCATTTTTTAGGGACAAAAAGTCAGGTAGGCTTGTTTAGGTCAAAAGTGGTTATCCTAAGTGCTCTTATCATCTTTATACACAAATTCATTAAAAATGTGGCCTCAATATTTATTCAAAAGCAAGTTCTAGCATAAACAAGTTATGTCTGATAACATATAACAAAAATATATGTATGAGCATAAATATGTTGAATGCTCTTAGGCTCGAAGCTTGTAGGTGTCAAAATGCATCAATTCTTACACATTTTCATTCAATAAAACCAATGAGATACTTAAAATAATTTAATAAAAAACACTAATCATGCTTGTCTCTCTCATGCATTATTTCTTAAACCAAAAATTTATCTTAAGGATTATTTATAAGCAACTATCAAAAAATTATGAGGCTATCACAAGGAATAATCAATATATGAATCATAGTATTTATGAGTTCAAGCACAAATCAAAGAGTTCATCATAATATATATTTTCTTTCTCCCCCACACCTATTTCATACATTGCCCCCAATGTATTCACAAGATGCTCACATGTCATAAAAATAATCAACAAAAATAAAGCACAGAGTAGAAGACTCCCCTTAGTTATGAGCATCTTAAAATGAGATGTACTATGGTGTCAGTGGACATGGAGTTATCATGTGACACATAACTGAATTGTCTCTTTGTTTCTCAGTCTATCACATCCTTTAGCTCTTCAAACACACTTTCGATGGGTACTTGTTGTAGGTTCTATGATAGATTAATGTTGTACAGTTTGATTAATCGTATATTTTCTTTTTGTTGCTATCCTAGCAGTATCTTTGGAATGCCCCATAATGAAGACAAATATATACAGAAAAATAATCCAAAAAATAATGTAAACAACCTAATAATGGTTAAAATTAAAACAAAAGTAAAGAAACTAAAAGTAATTAATAAAAATGATTTAAAAATAAATAGATCATTAAAACAATACTAGTGGGTGTTGGTGTGGTGAATGTGGGACATTGCTGAGTGACTGACTGGTCAGAGAGAGATAGAGTTGGGTTGGTGCTTCTAACTCTTTAGTGGCTTGCGTTGCTGTGAGATGTTGTTGGTGAGACTTGGGTGTGCATCTACTGTGGATATGCCTATTGGAGCTACATTTGGGGCGAGGCATTATTAGTGCGACTACATTTTTTATCTAGGATGTGTAGAGGACATGAGAAACACATTAGGCTACATTTTTTATCTAGGATCAAGAATGGTGTCATGGAGCTTAAAGAAACAAGCTACAATTGCATTATTGTCTTCAGAAGCTGAGTACGTGGCAATGACTACAGTAGCATGCCAACTAATCTGGCTACGAAGAATGATAGACAAACTCAGACAAGAGCAAAGAAAGGCCACAAAGATATATTATGATAACAAAGCAAAAATAGCAATGTCAAAGAATCTTATGCACTATAGAAGGACTAAGCATATCGACATAAGGGTGCATTTTATTAGAGAATTGGCCATTGAAGGAAAAACGGTCCATCAATATTGTAATATTGAGAAACAAATTGCAGATATCCTGACAAAGAGCAAATATGAATATCTGAGATACAAGCTTGGTGTATGCAGTTTTGGATTAAAGGGGAGTGTTGAGAAGTGATCCAAAATTATAGGCACATGATGTTGTCCATGTGAGAAGAATTAGTTAGTCATGCATGTTTTGTTTTTGCCTATTTTTTCTCCTTTGTTGTTACTACACGTTAGGCATGACTCTATAAATAGGTGGAGTTTATTTCCTTTCTGTCATGCATTGTAAAGTCGATTTAAAAGGTTGTTTGTGTTTTAATGATAGGGTAGCTAAATTGTTGCAAACTTTGAATTCCTAATAGCCATCGTAATCTTTACAGCTTGTTCTCTTTCATAACAGAGTAATATAGTCACCAAATGTAGTGCAACAATAACAACGGATGATGCACCTCAAGGAAGAAAACATTACAAAGAACAAATTGATGAAAGTATTAAATAATTAAGACAAAAAATGGATGCAAGTTACAACAAAAAGAGCTTTAGGCAACAAAAAAAAGCGTAATTATAAGTACAATTATTATTGCCTTTTTATTAAGACAACATAATTTATACCATTAAATAAAGTGGCATTGTTATAGGTGTGAGGTAACAAAATATTTTTATTAAGCAACAAAATGAATAATTTTAATTAAAATTGTGACTAAGGCAACGAAACAGTACCAAATTATAGCAACAATTTTATTTGTATATAACAACAATTTAAATCTTTATAAGGTAATGAATTGGATTTTTTAGGCATCAATATGTAATAATAAAAGAAACAATTTTGAATAGATATAACAATAGTTTGAATCTTTATAAGGCAATGAATTGGATTTTTTAGGCAATAATTTGTAATAATAAAAAACGACAATTTATTTTTTTGTTACTAATAATATGTTAATGTAAAAGCAAACTCTTGTCATTAAATAGGAAACATACATATATCCATTAATGCATTTCTTAATTACATATGTACTATTAAATGTAGATGACCAAAAAACTGCATTTATATATGCTATATAGTCTATAAGGACTTGTAATATTCAACCTTTAACATATTTAAAATGCAAAAAAAAACTAGCTAAAATATTCACCTACATTATCTTCCTAAATTTCATATGGAATATAAGTGAATTAATCTAAATACAAAATAAAACCAATATATGGGCACTCCAAAACCCTTCACCAAGTACCTCCTTATCCACTCCTAATCATCACCCTCTTATAAAAGAAAAAGAAACAAGAAGTAGATTAGAATTGTAAAACTACTATGCTCACAAATAGGTTAATATATCTAAAGAATGAAACACTAACTATTTTATTGTAACCTCAATTTAATCAAAACAAATGATATAATCCAAGAACTAACAATATAATGATTCAATTCTTTTTATGAACAAATTCAAAAAGAATGAACATAAGCAATTAATCTCAACAAAAAAGATAATAAGATGATGTACAACAACAGTGAATTAAGGAAATTTGTCACCTGATATTCTTCATGTTGATATGTATGGTTTGGAGGAATAAAAGATTCCTTTCTTGATTGACAAGGTGCAATCAATTTACAAAGCATGTGTATGTAAGTGGTATTAGCTTGACAAAGATAAAACTAAATAAGGAAAAACATTTATTTCATCATTTCTTCTTTATCAACTATTTTATTTGAATGCATGAATTAGTCTAGGGAAGCCAAAGGCCAAATGAGATATCCTACGTATGCCAACCCCAAATGTGATTCCTACTGCTTCTATCACTTGGAAAAAGAACACACCTTTCTTCGTTTAATATATAAAACCCTTCTACAAAATATCTAAAATGGAAAAGCAACACAATACCTTGTGGAAATTGAGATGATCATCAAAAGGGACAATAACACTTAATTTGGTCTTGTTCTTAAGCTAAGTCAGTGTGTTCCTGCAGATTGGTAGTAAAATCAGAGCTATTTTAAACTTAAGTTTCGTAGCTACTCCTTTGGCCATGTATACACAGTTTCCCATAACCTCATAAGTTGCTCTGTGCTGATACTACACATAATTGTACGCAAATAAGCCAACCATAGCACTAATTCATAAAGCCATTACCTAAACTCTCTGCCAATTGTCCAATATGAAGTACTTAGTGCTCCTACACCATCTCCTTAATGGGTTATCATCAAGTGTAGGTTTCAGCTTTTGGCTTAACATTTTGCTTAAATTTTTGCTCTCTCCTGCTATTATAGACTGTTTTGCTCCTTGTAATAGAAGCATTTCAAAGGGAGAACATTTGTTTCATAGTGACTTAAAAGAAAGCTAAATAATAACTCCAACAAAAACTAAAGGACATCTGCAAGAGCTTTCCAGCAAAGACGCAATTAGATGATAGATAAAGTTGTATAAATAGGATGAAGTATTCCATTAATCTTTAACTCCCTCTGTAATTTATTAACTACTAGGCTTTTATATTTTAAGATTGCAAATTCTGAAGAAAAATGCATCAAATTCAAATACGTTAACTTGTTTTTAAAAGTAGTAGTTCCCAATCTTATTTGTAGCTAGTGGAAAGCAGAGTTCTGTTCTACTTGGTAATATTTATTTTTAAATTTTGTTTGAGAATCCTATAAGTATATAGACCACTAATAAGTGAATTTCCATGCAGCAGCAGATACTTCACCTAAGTAAATTTGCTAAAGATATCCTGAATGTCACCTTCAATCTTGTTTTGGCTTAAATCCAAGAAGATTAAATTCCTCAAACTCAAAAGACAATATGGTATAACCCTATCTCAGAAGGGATCTTCCTATTGAATTTATTCTCGTACAGATTCAAGTTGGTCAAGTTCTTGCATTTTGAAATATCTCCTAGAGCGATACCTTCAAAATTGTTCACTGAGAAGTCCAGAAATTCAAGGCTACAATTTTCTAGAAATAGGGACCCTAAAACTTCACAAGTAAAGAAATTTTCAGAGATTGAAAACTCTTTAATCCTAAAAAATCCTGCCCACACACTCCCATTGAAATCATTGGAGCTCAAATCAAGGTACTTTAAGTTTGAACATATATCAAAGGTGCTATGAATACCACCAATGAAATTATTATCAGAAATATTTGCAACTATGATGAAATCTCAAAACGAGAAGGGAGATAAGATGCAGTAGCTACAACCTCAAATTTTGCTTCATGAAATATATTATTACAAGCTACAACCACCACATAGAAGATGGAGAGGTGATTTTAAAACATGGCAGATCATAGTAAATCATTGAACCAGAGAAAAAGTAAAAGATACGCTTCAACATTCGTGAATTACAAGGTTTAACAAATAAATAAGAGAACTATTGAATTTTGCAATTAAGAAATTACATCACTTCAAAACCCAAAATTTACAACATAGATACGCACAAGAATTCACCTCATATCGGATCAACATAGGTAAATAAAGAGATAGTGACTAGTGATTACTAAGATTAGACTCACCTTATCACCTCATGCTATCGTAATCAAAGATCTCAAAATGCAAGAAAAGAAGAAACATCATTAAAATCAAATAAACCTAAGAAAAAGAACAACACCACCATTAATTTGAGCCCAATTCTTTAAACAAGAGTTCCAACTGCAAACAGCATAACAACATACAAACAAAAACTAGAAAATAAATCATAAATGCAATTTGAATTCTGGAGTACATTACACGAAGGAAATTATTTAATATGCAGACTGGACATATCCTTGAGAGACATCGTAGATCACTGGGTCTCATGCATGAACGAGTAGGATGGCGATTTATATACTTTTGTTTTTTAACTAGCGTTTAAACTTTATGAACACTACATCAACGCTCAGTAAGTAACAAATTAACCAAAGAAATCGCACTTGTATGATTAATTACTTCACCTATCGTTAGTTCATGTGAGGGAGTGCTTGGTAGGGGCTCAACTTCACTTGTTCATAATCCCCATCACCAAACAGTCTTGTCTAGAAAAACAAAGGGAAAGTTAAAAGTCTCCAAGGTTTTGGTGCCTGTGTATAGTCCTCTCATTAAGTTATTTTATATCATTTTTTTCCCTAAAATATTACAAAGGGTATAATATATCCATAAAACTATTTCTTATGTGTGTGTGTGTGTGCATGTGTGTGTTTATATATATATATATATGATATATAATTTAAAATAATAATACTTTAATGTTGTTAGTGATGACAAAGCTGGCATATTCCATTTTGATTTGGCCTGACTTGGCTCGAGTTGACCAAATTTTAGGTCATGTTTAGTTTCTTAATATTTTTAAGTTTTAGGTTGAGCTTAGACTATCCGGTCTAACCTGATCCAAAGTTTAAAATTTTAAAAGAAAATAATGATATTTTTATTTTTAAAAATTAAATAATATATTTAATCGAGTTTGGTTTATGCTTGGGCTCAGACCAGAAGCCTCAGGTCAAGCATGAACTCAAATACAAAATTTCAAATAAGACTTGAGCCTAGGTGGGTTTGAGTCTAACGCGACTTATTGTCACACTTAATTATTGTTTAAAGTTGTAACGGATTTAATTGTTGCTTTTATAAAATTTTACAACAACAAAATTTTAATTTTGTTGCTTTTTTAAATATATGACAACAAATTATTATTACTGTTGCCTATTAATATTATTAAAGGTCATGCTTTAAAAATCGTTGCATTATATTAGTTTTAAGAAACACATTTTAAAATGTTACAAATAGAATGTTGCCTAAAGTATTTTTTGTTGTAGCAAGGAAAACTATCTTAAAAGACAAAAAGAAAACAAGAGAAGAGTATATTAATAGGAATAAATAATAAAGTAAAAGATTTACCGATAAAGGGGCAATAGTGCATCGAAGGGGCAAAGATGTAGGCGATGAAGAGGAGGGTATGACCCTGATACCATGAAAGATTATTAATTTTCCCCTTCGGGATCTCTCCCTATATTATTAGTATTTATATATAAAAAATGGAAAATAAATACTAATATTATTAGTATTTTTATTTCCCTTAATTTATTTACAAAATGGGAAATAAATTAAGGGAAATATAAAATATATACAAATATATATCTACTATCAATAATGATTTCAACAAACATGAATATCATTTAGTTATAATACAATAGCCTTTGGTGTAATTGTTGTAGTAGACCTATAATCCTAAGTAGTGTCCCCAAAGTAGGGAAATTGTAAGGATGGCAACGGGCCGGTTCGACTAGGGGCTAATCGGCCCATGGCTCATCTGGCTATTAGATGGGTCAAGTCGGGCTGATCTGTCTACACTATTTTTTAAAATTTTTTGTCAAAAACGATGTCGTTTTTGACAAAATTTTGTCGTTTTGTATATTCCGGTTGGGCCACGGGCTGGGCTGGGCAGGGACAACCCCTACCAACTTGAGTCAAATGCAGGTCGGGCCAAAAATGTCAATCTTAGGAAATTGTCCCTAAAAGAAAAACAATGGACTATCTAGCTACTCTTCTTCTCATCATCTGCAATAGTTCAAAATTATATTTTCAATTTAAAGCCAGTGAATATTAAAACTAAAACGTCGGACTTAAGGAATGGGCTTATGGAATGGCGTAGAAATTAAAGAATTATCACCGACCCATAGTATGAGAGGTGCTTCTTAGACTACTCATCAACAGTCAAGAAAAGTGGGAGTCAATAGGAAAGACATGAAATATGCACAAAAAAGACAATGAACTGTAGTCAACGTCTATTAAAACGAAGGAAGAAGAGGGGATGGCGCAAGCTAGCTAAATGCTGTTCGTGGTTCTAATTTGACTGACAAGCTCAAAGGAGCTATCGATAGCCTTGTTCCTTACACTTACGATCCATCATACAAAAGCCTTTACTATTTTATATAGTTGTGGCCCTGGTAATATGAATTTGGTGATTGATACAACTGCTATTAAGATCACCACAGTCCACTATCAATTGCAATAATGTCCATATTGATTTTAGTCGTACATTATATAGTCTATATTTGCTATCTAGTAGCTATTTAAAATCCCAGAAGCCTTGTTACAATTTAAGTATTAATGAAAAAAGAAAAGAAGAAAAAGATTTTAGACCGAATTATTTCTGTTAGTAATAGTGTTGTGTTTGCAATTAGCCATGAACTTGCAAGAATAATATAACAAGATAGATATGTATGACTCCAAAAATTTCATGATGTGATGTTTATGATTCAAAGAAATTTAAGCTATTATTTGTTCCAAAAAGAGAGTTTTAAGTTTTTGTATGGAAATTAATGGTATATATCAATTAGAACTTTTTAAGTTCTTTGTTCTATTATTTGTGCATTTTAAATATTTTGTTGTGTGATTAATAATTATTTGCATATCTAAATTGATTGAAGTTAAGTTCGAATTGTAAAAACTCCATATAAGAGTGAGGTATATTTAGAATTTTGCTAAATTAATGGGTTATAAGGACTTAAATATATTTATTGAGCGTAGAATTATGTGATTGTTGACATATAATTAATAATGTGCGTGTGTGGTGTGCTTTCATGCATCAATGAAATATTGTTGATGATTTGGGTGTTACGTATGATTGCATTTCATGATGTTGGTGTTGTGTCTATGTGATTTATTTTAGGCATGCTGGGGAATGTGATGTGAGGCTCTTGTGTAGGTTTGATAATGAGTTGGGTCAAACTGGCCTGAGGTAACCCTAGTCTAGTCCAAATCCCTGTACAAGTAGCCTGAAACTTGACTACGTTTGGATCATATGCCACCTTAACCCGAACTGTATAGTACTCCTAACTTATCAGAACTCCCAACCCGCCTAGTTTTCCTCTATCATTTGTCAATCAAGAATTAGTTTTGGTATCTGGTGGTTATAAATCATAAGTTCATTAATTCTTGTAAAAGAATTAATTATAATTTATGGTGCTATGATAAGTATTAAATTCAAGTCGTTCTGAACAATATCATATTAATTTACAAACTAATAAACATGTAATGTAACAGCTTACATACAACAAATTACTTGTTAAAACTTGCTCTTACGCTTGATCCCAAAGGGAGTGACCTCTGTGTCACACATATCAGAGCCGTGCCAAACATGCCTAGGCAAGAACCTGCGAAAATAGAAATACTGAGAGCTAAGATGAGACCCCTCTAACACCCTAACCTGAGCATACCCTGGTCGCCAATCGTCCGTTCCACGCAATTTGAGGTACAAGTTGCAGATAGGTGACTCCATGCAATGCCCTTTGACTTTGAACTGGTCTACAGTGCAAGCCTCGAATGGTTTCCCAATGGCCACATCGTCGTCGATGACCGCCGGTTGCAGTGGATCCAACTTGCCTACGTGCTTGGAGTTGAGGTGGCGCTCTATTACTTCGTTAGAATTTGTGTCGCCAAACCTCAGGCTGACATGGTTTGAGGTCTCTGCACCCTTGCTGCAGGTTGTTTCTATTGTCACCACGTATGTGCAATTTCCTTGCTGTAGTTCGCGCTGATGGATCTTAGTCTAGCGTGTCAGGATCAAATTGGAGTATAAGCATTTTAAGAACAAAATTTATAATTTGGTATAATAAGAATAATAATGGAGCTTCTTATCGCAAAAATCGGTTAAAAGATAAAAATGTTCCTAACATTTTTACTCATTTTATCTTTTTAATTATTTTATAGTATATAATATGAATTATTATTAAAATCGAGTTTAATTTACAATAATTAATAATTAACACTTAATAAACAAACAATCTCTTATAATAATTTTGATATTATAATATTTAGAATAATAAAATATATTTATAATAAATTGAATTAAATTAAATTATAATGGCAAATCACATTTTAAAACTTTAGTTGGATTGCATAAAAAGGATGAAATAAGTACCATAATAGCAGAATTTGTACGGGGGTAAAACGGCAATGCATGTCAAAACGACAGGTCGAAAGTATGGAGCAATACGATTTCAGAAGAAAAAAGAAAAGCATGGAGCAGCATCACAGGTGGAGTGAGTGACATTGTCACAATATAGGTGAGGTCACATCCTAAGACGAGTTTCGGCTTTAGAAATGCCTATTTGTTATGGCTGCATCGGCATGAAGTTAAATTACCTTGTTTTGCGACGGAAGGCTTTGACCTCCGGCGACTAGAGCAAGCAAAAGAACGCAACAAGAAATGATCAACCCTCTCCGACTCCCCAATATCCCCATTTCTGTGTCTAAGGCTCAAAACATTTGAATGAAGTAGAACTTCATTAGTTGTCATTCTTCAACTTATAGACTGACGTATTATTCTTTCCTTCCCATGCAGAAGAACCCCAACATTCTTTAGCTTTGTACAAATCCAAAGCCTGATGGTTCACGTATGACGGCTGGCTTCCTTCACTTCCACTTATGCTTAGATACTTTATTAAAAATGTAACTAATCGTTCATTAGGTAAAGCATATTAATTTACTAATATAATCAACATCTCCTCTCGTAGTGGTTAAACCCTGATTCTCTCACTTTCTACGCATTAAATATTGTTTGTATAGTTTAGAAGAGGGGGCTGAAACCACTAAACAAATAAATACTTGTATACTTGGGATAACTAATCTTAAAATATCTAATTTTTTAGAATTTTTCAATCAGTTGTGAAGCTTTTTAAAATTTTCAATTAAGTGATTAGCCTTTTAAAATTTGAATAGTTCAATTCAAAACATTAATTCTGTTAATAATTTATTGACTTGACTATCGAAATTTTTATTACTCATGATATGTAAGTGCTTATCAGAAAAGACTCTCTACTCAAGTCTAATTATGGTCATTATTTTTCTAGATGAACATCTACATGTTATGAATAACAAAGAGTTTGTTAGCCAAATCAACAAATTACTAATAGAATTATCGCTTTGAACTGAACTGTTAAGATTTTAAATGGTTGATCACTAATTGAAAATTTCAAAAACTTGAAAATTGAATTAAAAAACTCAAAATATTGGATATTTTAAGATTAATTATCTCTATATAATTATTAGATTAGTTAATCCAAATCGAATTCAAAATTAAGTATATTTGATGTTAGAGATATTGAAATTTTAGTGCACATATTCATGAATTTAGATTGATGGATCCTAGACATCCATAAGAAAATAAAACAAATATTTGGGATCCATAATTAGTTGACCCTCATTTATCCATGTTAATTGGTTAAGGTTTGTTTTATATCTAGTGAGGGTCAAATAATTAGTATGATCACTTGTTATAATGAAACTGTAAAAGCATTAGTGCATATAATTAAGGTTTTTTTAATTAAGGTCTGTGTTATATCTAATTTTAGGTTGTCGTGAGACTTGTTTACCATTGAGTCATGGCCTCTCTCTCTCTCTCTCCCTCCCTCCCTCTCTCTCTCTCTCTCTCTATATATATATATATATGCACATAGGCACTGGGCTGAAAGCAAAATTTTCAGTTCTTTATGAAAATGACTTTAGCTTCATCTAACAAATAAAACTTCAACCTCTATTATAAGATTTAAATTGACAATTGTAATTGTTATTGTAGAATGAAATTCATTATTGTAATTGTCTGATTTATCTACAACAATAATAACAACCCAATAAAAAATTCTGCTAAAAGCGGGATCTGTAAATAATTGTATGGTTTATCTGCAATCATATAGTAACTCGTAATCACAGCTTAATTGATAGTTAGTAAATTAAAATTTGACTACATGTTATAGAATTAAACTCCACTAATTTATTTTATTTTGAATAGGTTTACAGATTATTCTCCCCCGACATATTAGAGACACATATAAATGGAAAATGAAAGAAAAAGGACAAATCCTCCTGAAACAACTAGAATTGAACCTGGATGACAAAAGCAACACTCTATAACGACATAAGAATGATTAGGCTGTTATTAATGCATTACAACCCTTTTTAGGTACTGTGGTAGGTGCAGCTAGAAGCTTAGTCTTGTATGCGTAAACCAAAACTGCCATACAACTGTAATGAAACTATACAAAGCATAGTGTGTGTATGTATATATCTTTGTAGCCAAGCTTTTTCTGGTAGCTAGCAACTCTGTTTGCTTGGGAGAAAATAGCGTCTTCCCCTGCAATTCTCCATGAAAATGAAAGAGCTCCATCAGCCATCTACCTGTAAAAATGACGTTTATACTTCTTGCTTTGTCACCAAGCTGTCCAGTAGAGAGCGTTAATGAGCCGTTTAATTCCCTACTTAATTTCAATTAATGCTAAACTAAGCCGAAGTAACAGCAGCAGTGGAAGCCGTATTATGGTGCAAAATGTAACGAGAAATGAATATTATTATAAATTACCGTTATTAAATGAGTATTTGTGCAACTTCATTTACTAATTAATGACCTTGAACACAGACTAAGTCAGTGAGCATAACAACATCAATAAACGTAGTATTAGCCAACGTCTGCTGATTTAAGTTGTGAAGAGCTTGGTTCTTCCCAAGTTTTGTGAATAGAGTCAATGCATGTTGTGAGAGCTTTACTCTTCTTGTAGATCCACTACACTCGAACCTAATTAGTGGAAGGCCGATTGTGATTTCAATGACAATAATAATAAACGTAGTGCTAACTTATCATTTCTTACGAAATAGGAACAATATTGAATCTCTCGTTTTAAATGTTGCGTATAATGTTGCGTATATACGGGGTGTTGCTTACATTTTATAGGCTTTGGGTAAAATAAAAAGATTAAGATTTTATCTTTTTGTATTCTTTATGATAATTAAGAGTGAGCCTTTATAAAGAATAAAAAAGGCAAAAAAAACGGACTTTTATTATTATTTTTTTCAGAGTTAAAAATAAAATAAGACAAAATAAGGACTTTTTTATTACCTATTTTATTCTTTATAAGAATGGACCCTAGACAGGTGCCCTCTTGCCCTTACCCAAGGCTAACCCTGCGTGTATACCAAAAATAGTGTTATTTAATTTTTTACTGGACTTTGTGCATGATGAATTGTCATTAAGGGGACTGCAAATTTTTAAACAATCACACTAGAAGCAGCAATTAAGATGCAGTAATCTTAAACCTGTTGATTTGATTAGAGAAGCAACTAAAACATATTATTTATTTATTTATTTATTTTTGAGATATGGAAAGCTTTGACTTGAAAAGAAAGAAGGTCAAAGAGATGAATCTTTGACCATACTCTACTCTAGAGTTGTTCTAACAACTGGATCATATTATTAATATACAAGAGCCATGAAGCTTGTTCCATTTCGCTTTCAAGTAGGAAAGCTGTAAAAATTTTCAACCAAACCCCTTCGCTGCTCTCTATATATATTTGCATCCTTTCAAACACTGATCATCATACACCGCCACTCATAGAAAGCTGCACTTTTAGCATTCATCAAATCTAAAGGTGCAAAAACAGGAATCCTCAGGCGGACCGTAAAGAAAATGGTTGATTCTCTTCATGCAACATCGATATTTCCAGTAGTTCCTTTGTTTATATTTCTCGCATTCTGTGTCTTTCCCAAGCCTGCATTTGGCTTAACCAGAAACTACAAGCTTGATGTAAGTAATATCTACGAAACATATATAATGATCACCTTCCTGCCTTATCAACATGACGATTTCTATAAGCTGCGTTTAACTTATTCCAGTTCTCTACCTAATGGTTTGATTTTGGACACATGCTTCATAGATAAAGTTGCAGAATGTGACCCGCCTGTGCCATACTAAGAGCATGGTAACAGTCAATGACCAATTTCCAGGACCTCGTATTGTGGCAAGGGAGGGTGATCGTCTGCTCATTAAAGTGGTTAACCATATCCAACATAACATCTCCATCCATTGGTAATAACCAGCAATCACTAGCTGCGAAATGTATCTAAGCAGAACTATGTCGTGCTTAAACTAAATTTCATTGAAACAGGCATGGAATTCGACAACTTCGAAGTGGGTGGGCAGATGGTCCAGCATACATAACTCAGTGCCCTATACAAACTGGGCAGAGCTATGTGTACAACTACACTATTGTGGGGCAGAGAGGCAGCTGAATTGTTTCTGTAAAATTTCAGATTCTTCGAATAATGTATGTATAGAGGATAGCTGCATCGAAACGGGTTATGA
>JAOQMM010000172.1:6487612-6499898 GCA_027563515.1 Erythroxylum platyclados | reverse complement strand
GAATTATAGTATAATGTTGGACACTTAGAGGACCTCAAATTAAACCGTATGATATATATTATAATTAAAATATTGTCAAATTCAATAAAAAATAAATTTATTTTAACAATATTATATTAATTTTATTTTAAGTAATTAATATCAATTAAATATAAAAGTTAAAGTACACACACAAGTAAACTAAATTATAACAGGCAAGGCAATCGGAGTGGAGGCACCATTGTTATTCATATTGCTTTTATGAATTGATATCATACAATCACGTCTTATCTTGGGACAGATTATGATATCAAAACTTTTAAAGGATAGATTTCAGGTTCATTTTCTAATGAACAAGTGGAGAACAACTTCACGGATAACTTGACATAAAGAACTGCCACGTTAACCCTTCTTATGTATAATCTGGTTCGGATTTTATCCCTCCTAAGAAGATCGATCTTTCAAGATAATCACAGACAGTTATTTGAGGCATGGAATTATCCGACTGAGCCACAATTTGTCTGATAAAAGCGCTCCTCCACCAAATCTCAAATGCTTTTCGAACGTTGGGACAATCATCTCCCTTATTAAGAAATTTGCCGAACCAACTGAGCAAAACAACCTGCTGTTGCTGCAGAGGAAGTGTAAGAATCGTCTGGTTCAGTCCATCCTCCACCAGTTTTTTATCCACAGATCTATATAACCTCCGCATCCACCTGAAATCTTCGTAAACACCTTCCGACCAGGTAGACAGCGAAGAGCATTGTGTATCTTTTGGCACCGGAACTGGTCCTCTCCCAATTGCAATACATAGTTGTGCAGTTATCTTACTAATTTCATGTCGGTACACAATTGGAATCTAGGAATACAGAATAGCAAGTTCCTTCTGATCTGCCCACTGTTATGAATTCTAGGAGAAGGATTGAGAATGTAGACAAGAGGGAGGAAAAAGTGTTTTGTATATTGAGGTTTATATGTGAAGTGTATAGGAGTAAGGTATTTATACAGAAGTCATAGGTATAAATAAGGAAGTCTAGCGGTAAATGAGGCTAAATTTAAACTAATTACAATCAAATTACATCATTACAAATTAGGCTAATATTGTGATTTGACGTATGTTAATACAATAAAAAGGAACAAACGGATTCGTGCGTAGGACTAGGAGCTATAAGAACCTGGATCAGCTGAAGATGTTTTGCACTAATCTTAGCTTGAGTGATCTGAATCCAAATAGGATGGATTAGGCCTACGAAAGCATTAACGAACTAGCTAGGAGCTTGCTTTATAAAATGAAGAGTAATCCATAATTGATAATAATGAGCAAGACTAGAAGTTTGAAAACGAGTTGCTAAGAAATCTTAAACCTCTTTTTCTATATCAAGAGTTTCAAACTGGACATAAATGTCGGGGATGGATTTGTTTTAAAACCAAGTGATAATCTAATGGTTTTTGATGTCCCAATCTTTAAGACGTTTTGCAAATTTAGTATCACTTTCGTCTGAACTATTTAGGCTTAACGATGTCACCAGTAACAATACGCCATAATTTATGTCCAGCTAGGAAGTGTTTCATACCCTAAACCCACAAATTAGAGTTGCTACCATCCAAAATGGTAGAGACAGCTGGGAAATATCCAATTTTTCCATTTGCAAGTTAAAAGTAGGCAAAATAGAAGGAAAAATCATATTCAGGAGGTCAAAATTAGGCAAGAGAGGTGCTTACAATAAAAAGTCAACCGTCAACAGAAGACATGGCAAAACACATGGCATGTTAACAATGACGTGGCAGAACTTGTGGTAGTATACGTGGACGTTGACTGGGTAGTCGATCAACAAAATGGTGATCTGGTCAAGACGACACATGAAATTGCATGGTGACATGTGGAGCGATGGATAAGGCTAAAAAATTGCAAATCGATAAAACAAGGGTCGGCAAGTCGACTGGTGTCAATGGTCTAATGGAATCAAATCGGCAAACAAAGCAAAAAGAGCTACAAATGAGAGAAAACTAAGCCCTTTAAAGGAGAAGAAGTTTAGCAAGGATAGAGGTTGAAAATAGGTTCAAGAAAAATAGAAAGAAAGAAAGGACAGTGGCAGTAAACCTAGAAAACAACTAATCAAGGACTGAAAAAAAAAAGAGAAAAATGTAAACCTATACTTTGACACCATGTTATGAATTTTGAGAGAAGGATAGAGAATGTAAACAAGAGGGAGGAAGAAGTGTATTGTATATTGAGGTATATATGTAAAGTGTACAGGAGTAAGGTATTTATACAAGAGTCATAGGTACAAACAAGGATGCCTAGCAGTAAATTAGGCTAAATCTAAGCTAATTACAATCAAATTATATCACTACAAATTAGGCTAATATTGTGGTTTAATCAACATTAACACCCACAATTTTACAAGTTCATCCCCCATCCTCTTATTTATAAGAATATCCACCATCCACTCTAAATTCTCAGTTTCTCAAGCCATTTCACTTATTAAACCCCCTTTATCATGCCTACTATTGTCCACACTTATAGCTTTTGATAGCATAGGACAAGAGAACTAAGACATCCATGGCTAAGATAATAAAGGGTGTCTTTAGAAACATTAAGCCTGTTAATATAATCATATGAAACTTCCTGAAATAATGGAGAAATTACAAATTTTATTTCTCGAGGTGCCTTGTCATCTTTGGATTGTAGGACACAATTCAAGACTTTTAAGATGATGTCATCAACTCTTAGACAAGTGGATGGTTGGAACGATACTCGCTGAAGAATCTTTTGTGAATTGTTAAGCTAAAGTTCACATAAACATGACACAACTTCATCTTCCTCTTCTTCAAACCATGGGCTAGCTTCCAAATACTCCAAGCATGACACTATCCCCCCTTCAAACATGATAGCTGAACATACCTATGTGAGAATTTTTCATATTCTGGTTTAATACTCATAATTGGTCCAACTTTTGTAGCTAATGTATTTGAATGTCTTATTTTTATGGTAAATGTCAATGTGCTTGATGAAAGCACATTGATATATGTTTTTTCTTGTAGACTTTTGGGATCCCTAAGCTCCTTTTCTCTTATGAAAAGATACATCATCAATTTTGGAGCTGAGAGCCTAGAAGAATTCTAAAAATTCAGACTTTTCATGTAAAAACATCAATGACAGAAGGTATTTTGAAATATATATTACTTTTGAATATATGTTGAATTGCTTTACATTTGGTATCAAAACACAATAAACTTTGCCTTGTTTTAGTTTTTGGAGAATTTTGAATTTTGGAAATAATTTTTAGATTAAAAAATTTTCATTTTAGAGTTGTTTTTGGAAGTTATTCTTTCAATTAAAAGTATAAATCTTCAATTACGTGTTTTAGAAGTGTTTCTACATTTAAAATATCATTTTTGTGGTGTTTTGTGATCTGATTTTGTTTGGTATCTAGCGGATCATGAACCGGGTCATTATGACCCTGCTAGAGGTTGAAGAAGACCCTTTCACCAAACAACATCGTTTTGTTTGTTTATTAAAATCAAATTCTGATGCAATGGTTGAGACCCAAACTTGCGCCTACATGGTCGCGTGGTGAGCCTTTGCCAACTGAACTGAAGCTTATGTTCTTATTCATTATGCATTGAAATTATATGTGTACAAGTGTTCAGCATGAATCAGATTATGACATAATTATTATGTCTATATTTTGCATTGTGAATAGAATTTTGGATAAAATATTTTAATGATTAATTATTAGGGCTTAGCCACTACAACCCTAATCATATAAAATTATATATTTATGTACTTAATCGCATAAAGAGTTGAGACATGTAATTGTAGTTTATTATTTTAGTATAATAATTTTTATCCCACAAAATGTTTTATTATATTGTAATGATTAATTAGGATGAAATATCAAATTATTTTTCTAATTTTCCCACATGCATTAGGAATTGGAATATAATTTGATAGTTTTTACCATAAGGTTTATCATAAATCTGTTTGAAATAAAAATTTAACCCACATGCAATTTTATGTCATTTGATTTATGTCTTTTAATATATGTTTACCTAGTACAACATATATCTAGTTTGTTCGCCTTAATTTATTGAAAAGTAGCATATATGTTTAAATTATGTAGCTATTCAAACTGTTAGATTTCTGATATAAGTAGTAAAATTCCTGAATTAAGGGGTGAAAACTATAAGATTTGGAAGTAGAGAATTCTTCTTCAGCTGATGTAGATGGGCACTGATTATGCTATTCAGAAGGATGAACCACCTAAGGTAACTGAGGTCAACACTACAGCTGACACTGCTCTTTATATACGTTGGGAGCGATCTAATCGCCTAAGTGTGATGTTCATAAAAACCAAAATTTTTGTTGGCATTCGTGGTTTTATAGAATAGCATGACAATGTCTGTGCTATATTGAAGGCTATTGATGAGCAATTCAAAACTTCAGATAAAGCATTTGCAAGCATCCTGATTATGAAGTTTTCATCTGCAAGACTCACCAGTGTTCGAGGTGTGTGTGAGCACATCATGAAGATGAGGGACATTGCGGCTCAGTTAAAGAAACTCGAGGTTGGGATGTTTAATTGTTTCCCAGTGCGTTACATTTTGAACACCCTTCCACCACCATACAGACCTTTTAAAATCTCTTATAAGCTACCCAAGCTGACATTAAGATGGAATCCAAATGCCTTTTTTCCAAGAAAAAAGGACACGTGAAGAAGGATTGTGTAAAATAGGGATGGCTTGAAAAGAAAGGTAATCTAATCTTACTAGTTTACTTTGAATCAAGTTTGTCATAACACATAGTGGATTGATTCTAGCTGTACAATCCATATTACATATGAGTTACAAGATTTGCAAAACCTAAGGAAGCTAGTGGGAAGTGAGCAATATATCCTATCCGAAAACAAGATGCGTTTACATGTGGAGATTGTTGGCGGTTGCAATTTAATTTTTATATTGTTTTTGTTTTAAAATTAGAAAAGACATTTTATATTCCCAATTTCTATTAGAAATTGATTTCAGTTTCAAGAATTGTACTTTTTGGATATTCCTTTCATTTTTTAGATGAACATTTGTAGTTAAATTATAAATCTTTTTTTTAAAGAAGTTAAATTATAAATTTGAATTTGTTGGAATGGTATATTATTTGATGGTCTTTTCCATTTTAATTTATAAGATAATAACTATTATAATGCAACATATGTTCATGCTGAAACTAAAAGTTGTGTTATGAATAAAAATTCCTTTATGTTGTGGCACCGGAGATTAGGACATATCTCCAAAAAAAAGATTAAAAGATTGGTGAATGACAGAGTACTTAGTATTTTAGATTTTTTTGATTTTGAAACTTGTATGGATTGCAGAAAGGGAAACTAGACCAACAAATCAAAGAAAGGTGCTAAGAGAAGTTCAAACATATTGGAGATCATACATACGGATATTTGTAGTCCAGATATGGACTCATATGGTCAAAAATACTTCATCTCATTTATAGATAATTACTCATGATATAAGTATGTCTACTTGCTTCATAACAAGAATGAAACACTAGATGCTTTCAAAATATTCAAAGATGAAGTAGAGAAACAATGCGGAAAGCAAATTAAGATTGTAAGGTCTGATAGAGGTGGGGAATATTAAGGTAGATATACCGAAGGTGGACAAGCACATGGTCCATTTGCAAGGTATCTTCAATAAAATGAGATAGTAGCCCAATACACAATGCCTAGATCTCTGGACTAGAATCGTGTGGCAGAAAGAAGAAACCAAACATTATTGGACAGGGTATGGAGCATGCTGAGTAGCTCCAAACTTCCTAAGTCCTGGTAGATTGAAGCTCTTAAGACAACAATGTATATATTAAATTGAGTACCAACCAAGGTTGTTCCAAAGATGCCATTTGAGTTCTTTAAAGGTTAAAAACCAAGTTTGCGACATTTATAAATTTGGGGATGTTTGTCTAAAAATAAGAATTTATAATCCAAAAGAGAAGAAATTGGACCTAAGGACCATAATATCGCACTAGAATATAGAGAAAGGTTTAAAAGATATAGGTTCTACTGTCCATCATATCACATGAGAATTGTGGAATAAATAAATGCAAAATTTCTTAAGAATGACTTGATTAGTGTGAGGGATCAATTTTAAGATATAGTTTCTTATAATAATCGTTTGGATACTCAACCTTCCACCTCAAACAATAAAGTGATTGTCATTCACAACACTCTTTAAGTTTAAATAGACATTATACAAACAACTATTGAAATTCAACATCCTACTGTTAACATAAATTACAATAAAAAATTCCATAAGTTGCTGATAATTCAGTAGATCCATTTATTCAGGAATTACCTGAAAAGCATTCAACAACGAGTTGAACAACAGACTCCACAGAAGGATGTTGGTGCAACATTGAAGAGATCCACTAGAACAAGGAAATCAGTTATTACTAGTGATTATATTGTATATCTTTAAGAATCTAACTAAAATATAAGAGTCGAGAATAATCCTAAAACCTTTTCATAAGCCATAAGTTGCAAAGAATCAAATTTATGGTACAATACCATTAAGCAAGAAATGAATTCTATGAAGAATAACGATGTTTAAGATCTTGTTAAGTTGTCTAAAGGAGCAAAACCCATAGGCTACAAATGGGTATTTAAAACAAAGAAAGACTCATTAGGCAACATTAAGAGATACAAGGCAAGACTCATTGCTAAAGGATTCATTCAAAAGGAAGGAGTTGATTACATAAATACATTTTCTCCTGTGTCTAAAAAAGATTCACTTATTATAATTTTGGCATTGGTTGCTCATTTTGACATGGAACTGCATCAAATGGATGTGAAAATGGCTTTTTTAAATAGTGACCTAGAGGAAAAGGTTTACATGAAACAACCTGAAGGATTCTCCTCTAGTAATGTTGAGCATTTGTAAGCTTAAGAGATCCATACTTGGATTGAAATAAGCATCCTGCCATTGGTATTTAAAATTCCATGATGTTATCTCATCATTTAGTTTTGAAGAAAATAACATAGATCAATGTATATATCAGAAGGTTAGTGGGAGGAAAATTTGTTTTCTTATATTATATGTGGATGACATATTACTTACAACCAATGATAAGGGTTTGTTACACGACGTAAAACAATTTCTCTCTTAGAATTTTGAAAAGAAAGATATGAGTGATGCGTCTTATATCAATGACATTACGATCCATCAAGACAGATTTTTTGGTATTTTGGGTTTATCTTAAGAAACCTATATTAATAAAGTTTTAGAGAGATTTTAGATGAAAGATTCTTTACAAAGTGTAGCTCCTACTATGGAAGGTGATAGGTTCAATTTAGACCAATGTTGGAAAATGATTTTGAAAGGGAACAAATGAAAAAAAATTCCATATGCTTCTGTAGTTGGAAGCCTAATGTATGCTCAGGTTTATACAAAGCCTGACATTGTATTTGTTGTTGAAATGTTAGGCAGATATCAGAGTGACCTAGGATTAGATCACTAGAGTGCTGTAAAGAAAGTATTGAGGTACCTTTAAAAGACCAAAGATTACATGCTCATGAATAGACGACCGACAATCTAGAGGTAATAGGGTACTCAAATTCATATTTTGATGGGTGTTTTGATTCACGAAAACCAAAATCAGGTTATATCTTCATGTTTGCCTAAAAAGTCATATCTTGGAGGAGTGCCAAACAGTTTTTGACGCTACTTGCACGATGAAGGTTGAGTTTATTTATTGTTTTGAGGCTATATCACATGGTGTATGACTAAAGAGTTTCATATATGGGCTTAGACTCGTGGATTCCATTTCTAGGCTATTGAGAACATATTGTGACAATTCAGCTGTTGTCTTTTTGGCTAAAAACAACAAGAGTGGTTGTCAGAATAAACACATCAATATTAAGTTTTTATCCATAAAGGAATGTGTTATGGAAAAAAAAAGGTCATTGTATACGTTAGCATTGAAATGATGATAATTGATCCTTTAACAAAAGGCATACTACTAATGAAGTTCAAGGATCATGTTGTTAGAACGAGATTGGGTTCTATTATATAGTTTTCATTGTATTGATAATGTTATTTTCTTGAAACTCTTATAATATTTTCTCATATCATGGTGCACATTATTGAATTTTGAGAAAATTGATTATTTTGGATCTATAATAAACATAAGGTTTGTTTAATAAGTAATGTTACCACATTCGGGTTGATATAAAATATAGTATATTATAATGCATAGAAGATAATACTCAACTACTAGATGACTTATCGTCATGATTCGTATGATATATTTGGATCATATTAGGAATTTGATACCAAGTTAAACGTATAGACTAAGTGGGAGAATGTGATAATTTTCATATTCTAGTTTAATACTCATAAATGGTCCAACGTTTGTAGTTAATGGATATAAATGTCTTATTTTTGTAGTAATTGTCAATGTGCTTGATGAGAGCACATTGATATATGTTTTTTCTTCCATAATTTTTGGATCCTTAAGCTCCTTTTCTCTTTTAAAAAGATACACCATTGATTTTGTAACTGAGAGCTTGGAAGAATTTAAAAAACATAGACTTTCTAAGCAAAAACATCAATAGTAGGAGGTATTTCAATTTCTTTCATATTCAATTTATTTGTTATTCTAACATATATTATTGTTGGATATATGTTGAATTGGCTTACATTTGGTATCAGAACACAATAACTTCTGCCTTGTTTTAGTTTTTGGAAAATTTTGAATTTTGGTAAAAAATTTTGAATTTTGAGTTGGCTTTCATTTTAAAGTTGTTTTTGGAAGTTATTCTTTCGATTATAGGTGGAAATCTTCATTTAAGTGTTTGGAAACTGTTTCTATATTTAAAAGATAAGTTTTTGTGACATTTTATGATCTAGTTTTATTTGATATCTAGTTAGTCACAAATCGGTCATTATGACCCGGCTGAATGTTGAAGAACTTTTCACCAAAACCACATCGTCTTATTTGTTTATTAAAATCAAATTCTGATGCAGTATAGATAGCCTACTTTTGTTGCCTTAGGGTCTGTTTGGTTGAGGGGTTTATAATGGAATGAAATAGAACGTAACACAGTTCCATCGTTTGATAGGAGGTTTTATATTGGAATAGAATAGAATGAGATGGAAGCAGAGGGTTTCAGAAGGTTTTACATTACGTTCCATTCCATCATAAACAATGAAAATAGAAAACCTTTGAATCGGAGGGTTTGCGATGGAACGTAACCTTATACATATACCCTATGCATCGGCAGTCGAAGAACGTCCTCTGATGCCGACAAAGAGTATCGTCTCCGACAGTACAATAGTGGACCTCATCGCGTGCTCGCCTCACAACCGTCTGGTCACAGCTGTGACTTGCTTTGTTTGCAAGTCACACAGTGTGAGTGTGACTTGCAAATAAGCAAGTTACCAAGTCACAGTTTTTAATATATTTTATTATATAAGGATATAATAGTCATTTATTATACATTACATTCTATTCCATCCATCTTTCAAACAATATTTCACTATGTTATATTATGAACCCTTTCATCCCTCTCAAACAACTTTTCACTATATTATATTTCGTTCCCTTCTGTTCTGTTCTATTAATTAACATCCAGAGCCTTAGTTTAGCAATGCAGGTTGTTTGAACCCTAGTCCCAATGAAGACATTTCTATAGCTCATGTTTCTGTTTGAATGAGATGAAAATTGGTTCACGACCATCCTTAGCTACGCTAATGCTGTTGAAAACGACCACCATAGACGGGACAGGACAGGACAAGACGCATTAAGTGTAGTAGTTTATCGGAATGGTTGGTGGGCTATCTTCTTCAACCAATTATGACTGTGTTGTTGGAATTATAGGATTTTGAGGAAATGGGCTTAATAGTTACACCCCTGCCCAGAGTCCATATGATCTCTGCAACCTGATAATTATAATCACCGAAATCACGAAAAGAAGCACAATTCTTGATGTTTCAGACGAGAAAACTGGTAAAACTTTTAGCTGAGAGATACAAGATAGTAATGATCCATGTTCTCAGTTCTCCAAAGAATGAACTACCGGTTCAGTGGAGCAATTGTCTACTTAAACAAATTAATTTAATAACAAATCTTATATTACAGAACATTACAACCAACAAACGTTATCACAGAAATCTCAAATTCTGCAAGCAAACATTATTACATTTACAGCCAGAGATGACAAGCACTGCAAATAAATTACCGTTCACAGGAAAATTGCTGCCTATTCCATCTTTTTCCTGAAAGGGCATAACATAATAAAAAAACTAAATCATAGGAGAAGACAAAATTCAAGAACACATTGAAAGTTAAAAAAAAGATAAAAAAGGGTGTTAATTTTACCGTTTCAGAACACATTCATCTGTAGATCCTGCATTTTAGGATCCACGAGTTTGCCTTTCCTTTCTGCTTCAGACCCAAAAAGGGGAGTATCAAGCTCAGGAGGATTCTGCCATTTTCGTAAACATGTCAGTCCTGAGCTATCTATTTACATTTCTGCATTATAGCCATAGGTCGTTAACATATTACCATGCAGCGAACTAGCGCCCAATTGACACCTTTGAAGAATGGATGCCTCTTAATTTCATTTGCTCCTTCCCTTGAACCTAACCTGCTTTTGGCATCTCTGTGCAGCAACCAGTACATAAGCTGCTTTGCGTTGAGACTAACCTGCACGTCTTTGGCAATTTTAATTAAAACCGTTACAGGTATCTAGGCTAATTCAACAAATTGGAGTCATTCTAGGTGGCCTTTATCGTGATCTTTAAACACGTTTTAATCAAGCTGAGACACTAAAATGACATTTTCTATGCAAGAGCATGCACAGATGGTGTTACCTGCTTGCTGGATGGAAATTTAAGGTCTTTGTGAAGTATATTGGCAAATGTCTTCTGCCTTGTTTTTCCTCTAAAGGGTGTATATCCATAAAGCATTTCGTATAGAAGAATACCTGGAAATTTTGATTTTAATTCACTCAATTATGAAAATGCAAAGATCAATAACTGTTAAGATACAAATCCTATTAACTAAAGAGTAGCATAATTACCTAGAGCCCACCAGTCTACTGCACTAGTATGTCCAGCTCCAGAAATGATTTCCTGAAATTATTTGGAAAGTGAGAAAAAAAGAAGATAAGAATCTATATATTCTAAGAAAAGATCGGGAAAAAAAAAATGACTCTAGCATATAAACATATAGAAAAAGAAAACTATGAATTAAACGTTTTCTCAATCAAATTCAAAAGAAAATGGAGAAAGTACCTAGAAGGTTATGCAGTGTATGTTTATGTTTCATACATTTTGTTTCGCCATATGATCGTGAATTTCTTGCTTTTCTGGGTTACATTAGATTATACATATTGGTATAAAAGTATGTGTACTTGCTGAAGAATTTCTTCTTCCATTATGATTGAAGAAACCAAATGGAAGACTGTGATAATAGAAACCAGAAATGTGTTGAGAGAACTCACTGGAGCTATGTACTCTTCAGTCCCAACAAATGAATTTGAAGCTCTCATGGGTTCAGCCATAAAGATCGGAGTCTCCTGACGTTTACGGTGCTTTTTTTTCTTTTCATTTACGGTAGGAATCAAAAGCTGCCAAACATGATGTTATTATTACTTTCAGCTTCTAAACCAGAAGTAAGAAAGATGGGTCAGACAGATACCTGTGGATTGCACGATGTCAAACATGAGAGATCAAAATCTGTCAAGGACACATGACCATCGCTCTGGAGTAAAACATTCTCAGGTTTCAAATCTCTGTAAATGATCCCTTTTAAGGAAAACAAGAGAAAAAGAGATGAGAGACTTAGCAAGCAAACAATAGAATAGAAAATGAATCAACTCCGTACCTTGACAGTGAAGGTACTCCAATGCAACAACCACCTCTGCAGCGTAGAACCTACATTCACCAAGAAAGCACTTGTGAACGGGAGCTTTTATTTCCCTAATAATAATGTATTTATAATGTTCTGTCTCAACAATTCACCTCACAGCATCTTCCTTCAGCACCTTCAACGGTTGTCTGTCCAAAAGCAGGAAGAGCTCTCCACCAGGGCAGTAATCGGTTATAAGACAAATATGGGTTTTCGTCTGGAATAGAAGAAATCTGACAACCTCCTAAGCATATAGAATTCATATTGTCATTGCACAAACTATGTACTTCTCTATCAAAGTACCTGAAATGAAGCATATAAAAGAATAAAAAATAAAGCTCTTGTTAACCATTAATTATACTCCTTATTGTAATAGTTTATTTAAGAAAATGT
>JAOQMM010000172.1:6359835-6387672 GCA_027563515.1 Erythroxylum platyclados | reverse complement strand
TGGATTACACCTTTCATCTTCCAATTGGTTCATCCCTAATGACTCATTCTTCCACTAATAGCATGTGAAATGACCATCTTGCCCTTTAATGAATACTCTAAATACCAAATTGCCCTTTAATACATACAAAAAGACCAAAATGCCCTTTAATGCATTTAATCACTAAACTATAGAATTAAGTCCCGGAAATATTCTACAACTGTCTTATTTTTAAATTGACCGTGAAATATTCTAATTAGGGTCAATTTTCATTGATTGGATGCTAAAAAAATTTCGAATGGATTTAAAATAATCAACACCTGTTATTTCCCAAAAAGGGCATTTTAACTCTAAACTTTCGAAATTCTCGAAATCCATCCTATCGGACTTATTTTCGAACCGTTTAAGTACCATCAAACTCTAATATTTATTTCGAATATTTTTCATTATTTCAAGGTTGGGTCCCAAAAATTTCACTATTCATCTGAAAATACTATTCATCGAACATAAAAATTTATATTCAATGAAAGGAAAGGTTCAGGGTTTTATACACATGATGTATAAACTTAAGAAATCAATATATGAACTTAAACAAGCATCTGGATATTGGTATATTAAGTTTAATGGTACTATAACATTTTTTGGTTTTAAGAAAATATTGTTAATCGTTGTATCTACTAAAAGATCAGTATGAGTAAGTTTATATTTCTAATTCTATATGTTGATGATATTCTACTTGCTGCTATTGATTTGGACATATTGTATAAGTCTAAAGATTTTCTCTTTAACAATTTGAAATGAAAGATATGGGAGAAGCATTCAATGTGATAGGAATTTCAATATTCTAAAATAAATCACAAGGATAAGTAGGTTGTCTAAAAAAGACTATATTGAAAGAATTCTTGAGAGATTTAATATGAATAAATATTTAGCAGGGATTGTCTTGATACAAAAACGGGTTAAATTTAGTCTCGTGCAATTTCAAAAAATGATGTGGAATGTAGACAAATGGGATTTATTTTATATGCTTCTGTTGTTAGTAGTCTGATGTATTTTCAAACATGCATGAGACTCGGTATTAGCTTTATGGTTGGAATGCTAAGCATATATTAAAGTAATCCTGGTATAAACCACTGGAAAGCTGCAAAGAAAGTCTTGAGGTATCTTCAAGGAATAAAAGACTATATGCTCATGTATAGAAGATCTAATCCATCAGAAGTGATTGGATATTCATATTCAAATTTTGTTGGATGCATTGACAGTATAAAATCAATATTTGGCTATTTTTTCTACGAGTCAAAGGAGAAATTTCACGACAAACTACTAAAAATCTATCATTGCTTCATCCTCTATAAAAGTAGAACTTGTAGTTTGTTTTGAGGCCACAATTCATGCTTTATGACCGTGGAAATTTATTTTAAGATTTGGGGTTGTCAACACCATCATTAAGCCCCTGAAAATTTGTTGTGATAATTCTGCAGTAGTTTTCTTCTCCAAGAATGGCAAGTACTCTACAGATGCTAAATATATGGAGTTCAAATATTTTGTCGTAAAGGAGGTCAGAAACAAAGAGTTTGTATTGAACATATTAAGATGTATTGATGATTGATTTTTATGACTTTTTGATACTCTTGAGTTCAATAAAGTTTCTGATTGACAATTTTCTTATTTATTATGAGTGTGTACAGGTAAATTTTATTAAATAAGAAATAAATTTGTCTATAAGACATTAATATGGACCTTTATAATATTTATATATCACTTATGTTACCTAACTTAATAAATTACTAGTCTTGTGGTATATAGAAGGAAGTATGCAAAGTTGAAGTGTACGATCATCATGACCCGCATTATGTGGTTTATTATGTTGATGTAAATTATGAAGATATTAAGAGATTTATTTATTAGTGCTTAATGTTTACACTATTAAACTAAATTTTGAAATATCGAGACAAGTGAGAGAATGTAAGAATGTAGCCCAATTAGTGGCCATATTCTAAATATATTAATAATGATATTAATATAATTAAAGAGTACAAATTGGTCTATATTTTCTATTTAATAGTGGAATAAATTTCAACTGTTTATTTTGATCACTTGATGGACATAGTTATAGATATATAAATTGGTTCTCTTTTTACTAATTAGGGTTACAAATTATTTTCTATCAAATTTCTGTAACCATAAGAGAGTCAAAAAGAAAAATCAATTTTAACTAAGGATGTGATGAAATTTTTCAATACTAAGAATGTGATGAAATTTTTCAATATCTTTTTGACAATGGTGTCTTCCATATCAGGTACCAACATTATACTCTTATAATTTGTAACAATTATTTATTTAAGTTCTTAAAGTTGTGAATGCCAATTTTGATTTATGTCATAAAGTTCATGTTTTTATATCCATTTCAACCAAGAAAAATCAAATATTATATACACTATTTTGGAGTCACTACGAGGAATTGTACAAAAAAAGGCATTGATACAGGGCGTGCTTAGGATGTGATGCAAAATAATAAGTTGTGGGGTACTCACACCTCCTCAATATCTATCTCTGTATTAATTCTGATTGTAAATAGAATAGGGTGATTAGTTGTTTAGGCACGTTCATCTTTCTAAAGAATGAAGAGTGCATTTTGTCACAAGTTCATTAATCACATAAATTAACAAAATTAAACGTAAGTATGCAAAGAAGATTCCATTTGGATAAGCTTTAGAGCTAGCTGTCTGTCACTACGACTTTTTTTAATTTTACATTCCATTTTTTTCACTTGTTCTTGGCCTCAAATGTTTTATTCGTTTATTTAGAACAATTTTTTTTTTCTTTTTTTCATTATAAAGATAGGGATTAGTTGGATCAATTGTCAAATTTTCTTGTGCATATTGAAGTTGTTAAAGATTTTATATTATAAAAGGAAAAAAAAAAGGGAAACAGATTCCATAGAGAATTAGGTTGTAAATCAAACTTTAGGGCGTTAAAACTTAATGAAAAAGGATTAGGGATGTCAATGGGTTGGGTCGGGCCGGGCCAAGGGTTAAGGGTTGGGTGTTGTAAATCAAACTTTAGGGTGTTAAAACGTAATGACAAAGGATTATAGATGTCAATAGATCGAACCGGGCCAAAGGCTAAGGGTTGAGTGGCGCCAACCGACCCAATTTTATATATTTTTAAAAAATTAAACAATGATGTTTTTAATGTTCCGGTCTAGCCTGTTCATAGCCTGATCAACCCGGGCTAAAATTAACATTCTTAAAAAAGATCACCTAGAATTTATAGGATAAACAGAGAATTATGAAAACTTTTAATAGGGTAATTGGTTTTTAAAAGGACATACTAAGTTAGCCCTTTTGTTTGATATCTATGAAGGGAAAGAATATAATAATTTCTCTGTAGCACCCTCATTCCTTCCTGAAAGCTTCCTTTTGGAATTTATTTTGCAAGTTAAACAAAAAAGTTATGGTATATTCATTACAGCTTAAGCCCAGTTCTTCACACCAAATTTGATTAAATTCATTGTAAAGTTGACAAATTATCATCAGCTTCTTGATTATGTCAGTGATTTAAATTTGGGATAATTAGATCAAATTCATCCATTAATGAAGGTCAGGTGTCTTCCCTCGTAATTTTATTTTCCATTTCACAGCGGTAGGAAAAGGGCCCAAGAAGTTGGACATCTTTGGTGCAGTTTTGGAGTTGGGAGTCTTGAAAAGTTTCGGCTGCTCACAGGCCATTAAATGACCAAAGCATTAACTGACAGTTCATTTGGTGATTAACAGTAGTCTGTAATGGAAAATCTTGAAAATTTGAAGCTGCTTCCAGAAAACGTGACAAAAGAATGTTGCCACCATGAAACGTCGAAGTGAGTGGAGAGGATAAACTCTAATTAAGTCGGAACCTGGAAAACAGAACCAAAACAGAGGCAAATTATTGCAACAGAGAGCGACATAGAACTCATAAAACTCATTCATGTCCTACCCATCAGATACCACTCATTAGCAATTTCGGATGCACTCCACTCCACAACCACCATTATTATCATAGTATAATGGAAAAAGAAGTTGCAGAACAACATCAAAACAAGCACTGCTTGTGAACCAAAGATACAGAATTATCATCTTCTGTTATGAAAACAGAGAGGAATATATTTAACAAATTTTCAGTCAGACACTGTTCAAGCCACAGTTACAAGCACTGGTAATCACTTCTCAGAGCTTTCTTCACTCAGTCTATTATGTACAAAAGAATATTACAACCCCCCGACATAGCGAACTGGGAAAGATATTGGACTTAAGAGCAAGCATCGGAGCTCTACCCTTTAGGCTGGAGCTCAAGGAGCTCCAATTTTCCCGACAATTCTGAACAACATAAGTGCAAAACTAGCAGATGATTTGATAAGGCCCCTGATGATTCTTATTTTGATCTGCCCTCGTCTTGGAGGGACTGTGTTAGTGTTTGGTTGTCTCATGGTGCTACGAATTCAATGGCTCTGAGGTGGTAACACTCGAGGATTTGGAGGCAGGAGCAAGGCGTCTCCACTCTCCACAGAGAGAGTGTAATGAGAGTTGTGTGGGCTGGGGCTGTGGGACTGGGAGAGCAATATTTAATTATTTATAGACGAACGTGTCAGAATCTGACTCATCTAAACTCAGTTACTTGATCGGCAAGCTGACATGAGTCACTCCTGTGTCTTAACCACAAACACACCTACTGCTCTCAATACATTTGTGACCGTTGATCATATGGATAGATCACGCAAGCTCGGTAGATGGATGTGTATAAATGGACCATTTTTCTTCGTTATCCTATCCTCGGAGATTAGTCGAGAACTCCTAATATTAATGCTCCTTAATTTCTCAATATAACCAACCATACAGTTGCAAGTATCACCTACTTACCACAATCTAGATAAGCACTAAACTAAATTGTGGCGGTGATGTCCCCTAATTTCTAAGATTGTCCGTGTGGGGACGGAGAAAATCCTACGTTGTCTGTACCCTCTCACTGCTTGAAAGTTGTTGAACTTGCGATGCCTGTCCTGTTGCACGTACTAAAACATTCGGCCATTTATTATGATATGAATAAATATTCTGTCTTTTCTTATTGAGGTTTTTTCCTTTTAGTTTTTATTTTTATATTAAAAATCATCAAAAGCAACCTCCCTCTTAATTAAAAATAAAATTGTGTATTTTCAAACCTTTTTAAATGTCGCATCTTATCATTATTACAACTAGAATGTTATTATTATTATTATTATTTTATAATAAAAACAAAAATATTTTCAATTGTTAATATCAATTTATTAATAAATATCAGTAAAAAATTGTTATATTTTATTAAAATAAATAATTGAACAATTAATAACATGTTTCAATTGTTTCTTCTGAAGCTTCAACTCATAGCAGATATGCATTAGGCCGGGTCATAGGTATTCTGGTGTATCTCATTTTCCACTAGACATGAACACAAATAGTGAAAACTTCTTACAGAATTGGTCGTTGTGATGAGCTCCAATCAGTCAATGGCCAACAAAATGTAATTTAATGTGTGGGACTGTGAGGGACTAGGAAGTTTGAAGTCAGCAAAATGGATCCCTTCTCACAAGATTTCATTAATAAATGTCTCGTTGAATTTGAAGTTCACAGCCTTAAAAGTCACATTGTCACATTAACCTTGCAGGCATAAAATGAGATCAAAAGGACAACAGAATTTTATAGAGTTAAATGTAATGTTTTTTTTATAGTTTAACTTTGTTCTTTTATTTTAGTCTTTATATTTGCAAGATTACCGTTTATTTAATTCTTCTATCATAATATGACATCATTTTACGAACCATCAATGGCTTGAAAAATAGTGAAATATGAAATAAATGATGTTACATAATAACTAAATAATACAATAGCAAGGGAAATAATAGTTTTTAAATCATTTGTATTAAGATAAGAAAAATGTTGAATTACAAAAAAGTCCAATCCAATTAACCCAAATTTATAATTTAGAAATAACATATAATAAATCATTGCATGTAATCTAAAAGTCTAAAATTATTCATTTTGAAAATCAATTCTATTCACTTTTTTAAAAAAAGCAATTTTATTCACAATTATGATGAAATAAAAGTATTCATTTTGAAAATCAATTTTAATTATAATTATAATAAAGCAAAAACTTTTGTTAGAAAAATAATAAGAAAAATAATAAGACGTTTCAATCACATTTTTAGATAATTTTTAATTATTTGTTTTTATTTTTATTTTTATTTTTATTTTAATCATTCTATTTATTGTTGGACAAAAATATTATATTGTAATATTATTTAAAAGCATAATTTTAAATAATCAGAATAAAATTTGTGCAACTTTCACTCTTTAATGTTCTAAGTAAGTGTTTTTCCCCAAGGCTACATTTGATTGGGTGATTATTAATGGAACAAAATGTAATGTAATATTATTTCATCGTTTAGGGCGAGGGTTTATAATAGAATAGAACGGAATAAACTAGAAAGGGAGGGTTTTACATTACATCTCATTCCATCTTAAACAGTAAAAATAAATAACCTCCGATTTGGGAGGTTTAAGATGAAATGTAAAATGATAAACAACATTTCACTATATTACATTATAAACCCTTATTTCAAACAACATTTCACTATATTATATTATGAACCCTTCTATCCCTCTCAAACAACAATTTTCTGATATTATATCCATTTACATTTCATTCCATTTACATTTCATTCCATTATAAATCATTTCATTCCATTAAAAACCTTTCGTCCACTCAAATATAGCCTAAAAATAAAAGTTTAGGAGTTCTTTATTTGCTAGGTCACTTACCCACGTCTAATAAAACATTATGAAGCAATCAAAAACATTTTTAGGTTTTGTTGGGATATTCATTGACTATTTCGCATTTATTAGCACTTATTGCTTGTCTATTACCCCTGCAAACCCTATAAATTTTCCTCCCATGAACCCCACATTCATCCTAGTTCAGTAGTTTGACATATAATATGACAAATAATTTTTTATGAAATTGTAATTAAGAAGCAAAAGTTTTTAAAGCTCACAACTTGTTAGAATTCTTCACCTAACTGGTCAACCTAGACCAACATAAATGTCAAGTGAAAGCTTTTTCCCGGAATTACTAATTTAACTAAGAATATACCGTCAAACTTCAGTCTTTCAAAATTCAATCATATATATAGTAATTCGTTTAACTCTCTAATGGAGAATCACCTTTGTCACACTATGTTTATTTCACATCTGCCACAATTTGTCTATCTTTTACCTGGAACTCCTACCCAACTGCAAAAGTTGAAGCATCGTCTCGTGAAGCATTCAAATTCAAGGAAATTAAGTCTTCACGGTGCAAGTCTAATTTGTTTCTGAATTCATGAGAAATCTTTGATCAACCATTTTATTGCAGACTGCTTAGGTGAAACAAGAATTGTCCACACGTTTCTTTACGACAGAGACACAACTAAATAATGCATGTCAACTCTTAACAGAAAGCGAAAGAGCCGACTTTTTATCATATTGTATGACAGAAGGACGACGGGTCCTCTTATCTCTCTCGCTTCTCAACGGAGACACGTAACAATAAGCCCAGTCAATGTGGTTTCTATTCTTCAAAGTTATGATAATCAAAACCCAGGTAGTGAGAAAGACGCACACCGAACAACGAATAATTGGTCTAGGACTGTCAAAGGACTTCTGACAAGGATTAGTTAGCTGATGCAGATAATAACAAATACGTACAGCAAACTTTTTCAGTCAGAATGGCCGGTATTCGGTGTAAACGACGTAAATAATCTTGACTTGAAGATCCTGTCCCCAGAAGAAATATTCAGAGTTGGCTTAATCCTTTGGGGTTGAATTGGAAAATATAAACAAATATTTCTTTTTCAAATTGCCAGGGACATGGACCACCAAGGTTGAAATAGCTACAGTCTGAAGAAGCCTTGATAATGGTACCTGGACCAAGATACATCACTTTCGCATACTCGGCCTTCGAATTAATGTATGTTTTCCTCTTCTTTTTTTACTTTCAAGCCAACTTCTTCACCATAAGCAATTGAGACTACTACTGGCTCTTTACCAACCGACACGAAATAGCGTATCAGAAAATTTCAGTCTTGGTTATAGCTTTGACTAGTTCAAAAAAATTCGCAAGGATTTTCGTGAAGCCAATGAATTGAAAGAACGTGTAATTGTGAAAAAAGTATAGTGAATATCCAATGATTCAACGAGCCTTTGTAGAACCATAAAGGTCTAAAGGTTTGATCATACACGGGGTTTGGCTAATTAATTAGCGAAAGGAGGACTAGTAGATAAGCCAAGACAAAGAAAGGGGTAATCGATTAAGTGAAAGCTCCATCAATGACAAATTAAGCGATTGAATGTGCATGATTCTATATACTAAAGCTTCATTTAATTTTCATTGCATTTCTACCAAGTATTATTTAATTTTTCTGATCATACACCTATGATATAGAGCCTAATTTGTAGGTGATACAAGTAACATAGGAGCCATACCGAAGTTACACAACTAGAAGCTATAAATTACTCTCCTGGTTCTTAACTTTTATCCTCTATATGCAGTCAAATACCAATTAGGGGTCATTAAGAAATTGCTCATAGAAATATACAGTACAAGTCAGAATAGCATGTAGAAAGCAACTGAAACATTGGCCCATCGGATCCTTCTCCAAGTCCCAGTTCTTGGAGCAAAATCGATTCTCAAAACAAAAGTTAAAATAAGGTTTCCTACCACGTTGCATCATTAAGCAAATTGCAAAGACAAGCACAACATTCATTGCCATTTTAATATTTCACAGTACCGTGCAATACCACACCAAATACAAGTGGTCCCTTTCAATTATTTACAACTTCAGTTAAGGAATGAAAGGTTAGAACTGAAACAAATGAAAGTGGGGTCGAGTTGACAATATGTGTATACATTTAGTAGTCGTCCAGCTTCCGTGGGATCTTTTGTGTTTGAGTCCTCATAATTCCATAAGCTTTCTAATACTAAGAAGTGGTGGGATCGTGTTGCTTTAAGGAACTTCAGCAAAGATTAACTGCATTAAAACTGAGTTATAAACTTATTATATTAATGAGTAGTAGGGTAAGATTAAGTACATGAATACTGCGTCTGAAATAGGTGGTTTGCTCCGAGAATTAATATTTATATATTTGTGAAGGAAATAACCCTTCGAATATTAACTACTTGCATGAGTCAAGCAGAAAGACCCATCTTTACTACTCACATCTTCAAGCTACAGAAACCTTGACATATATAGATTTAAAAGCTGTGAAGTTCCAACAAAAACGACATACATACTGCTTTACAAAGCACTACCTTATGCGATAGGAGAAACAAAGACCAGAGATAACGTGAGAGCTCTCAGTTTAGAGAACTAAGACATAGACCATAGATCACAAAGATCCAATATGTTGATAAACATCAGGATCCCACGTTTTTGCTCATTCCAATTGGTGGAGTGGTTGCAGAAACAGTGCATGTCTCCTCTCCATTTCCACTTCCTTCACTTTTCAGTATTCCAACTGCTCTAGACACCACAGAGGCAACACTCTTCGATATGCTCTCAAAAATCTGAACTTTGATCTTGCCTCGTTTAGGAGGAAAAGTAGTACTCATGTTCTTCTGGGAAACCATAGAAGAGAAGAATTGAAATGGAGCTGGGGCCATGAATTTGAAGTCCAAAGTGAATCCAGACAGAAAGACGTATAGAGCAGTAGAGAGAAAAATCAGAGAGACCGAGTTTAGAACACAGCAAAGTACGTAATTGATAGGAAAAGCATTACTCTGATTGATGCTGAGTATAGCTATGGTGAATTTTAGCAGTTTGTGAAGGAGAAAAACTAGTCTTTAAGGAAAACAAAGAGCAAACAGGTCTGCATTTATACGGTAGGTGGAAAGGAACTGGCCAATGAAAGAAAAAGAGAAAAGGAGAGAATTTTAATTCGAGCAGTCCATTCGTAATCAAATGATGGTTTTGCAACAAATACGTGTTGATACTGAAAGTGTTCTTTATTGAAATGAATGGTTTATGGTTAATCGAATCAAAGGAGGAGCTGTCAATGTCAAGTAATTTAGTATGAGGCCGGCAAGGTGTAATTTCCTTGCAAATTCTTTCTAATTTAGTTCATAAATGACCACCCAAAGGATACGGTATGAACCTTATTAGCAAGTATATACAAATCTCTTTCAACGCGTGGGATTTGAATATTAAAACGACAGGGATCAACGAAGCAGCTACATTTAGCCATTGCTACCTTGTTATGTCGTCATTTTCTACATATTGTGGAAACATATCGATTTCCCTTTTTCTTTTTCTTTTTTCTTTTTGGTTGCATACAGATATTTGGTTACCAGTATCGTATATCCAATATTGAAGCAAGTTATGTATAAGAGGACATTTGCTATGTATTAGCGGATAAGAAACACTCAATATTGGTAACTTTGTTAATAGGAGAAGTTACAATTTTGAAGAGAAAAAGATAGAATATAGCTCAAGTATAAATGCAATATGTAATATATTTTAAATTTATATATTCATAACTGACTAATTAATTGAGTTAATTACAATTTTGAAGACTATTTTTAGGTATTAATTAAGTAATATCTAAATTAGTTTATAGATATCTCCAATAATTAATTTTGCTAAACGAATAAAAATTCAGAATTTTATATTCGATCCATGGAATTTAGCACTATTTACTCTTTTATCAATTTAAGAAATTTACCACTAACCTTCTAAATCTTATCACAAATATCAGGACCATTCTTAATATTTTTAGGGCCCGAGTAAAGTAAAATAAAGTTTCTATTTTTGCCTATTATTCAGCCCTCATAAGACTAAAAATAAACAAGGAAATAAAGATGATACACAAGAATTGAAAGAGAGAAAATAATAATGCAACACTAAAGACGTATACATAAAGCTTACCAATGCTTAACAGTACGCGGACCTCAATTTCCTCGTAACTGCCCTGGAAATTCCATGCAGCCTTCCTCAATTTCTAACACTCCAGAGTCTAAAAAGAAGTATTATAGCATTTGCTTTCCTCCTAACAACCGACTAGTTGGGTGTCTCCTTGGAGAAATCATGTATATATCTACTTTACGACACCAAGAGGGCCACACTATCACGACTTATTACCCCTTCTGGAATAAATCCATAGCAGAAAAAAGAAGTTGCTAATTATATTCCTATACTGTTAGTTTTGAAGATCTTCCAATGAGATGAGACAGCCGCACTTTTGGAATTTTAAATCGCACGATTACGATTCACAAGAGCCGCATACATTGAACATTTCAAGTAAATAATAGTCAGGCAGTAAGTATAAATCGTATACTACACAACTTAATATTCATATTGAAGAAAACATGATCAAGTGCCACGTTTTAATTTGCATATTTTGTATATATAAAGCTTATGGTAAAATTGCAGGCCCAAATGGTATATAAGAGCTAGAAGATTGGACGTAGGAAACATCCTATCGTCTTTCTCTTTGATCATAAATGTACTAGTCAAGCGTACTAATCACTACATGTCTCCCATTGACAATTCATTTATTCTTATTACAAGCTCAAGCATATATCAAGGAAGATTACAACGACGAATTAAAATATAGCTAAGCAAATCAATTTTGGGAAAGTGTTAACACGTGGACAAGATTTAATATCAAAGAATTTTAGGGTTTTGATAATATTTTTAATTTTCTATAAATAATTTCAATTATTTTTTAATAATTCTACTTACTATATTTAAGTTCTAATTTCTTATAATACTTAATTATTATTATATGTTAATGTTAGGAGACAAGAGAAAAAACACAACAAGAACACAATTCTCTAAAAAAAATTAACCAAATAACAACAACAAAGTTCTCTAATCAAATTTAATCAAATAATATCAATATGAAAATAAAAAATTCAATAAAGAATCAAATACAAATATTTATGTGAAAAACCTTCTGGAATAGAGAGAAAAACTACACGACAAACTGACAAGTAAATATATTAATCACAAATAAGGATTTACAAAATTTGATCCCTTATCTTACATAATAAGTTATCTCACAAAGTTTCAAGATTAAGACTAAAGTTGATGTCAAATCAACAAACTCTCAACTCAATCTCAAATCAATTAAACAAGGATGAAAATCATAAACTACTTGCTCTCACTTTCTATTTCCTTCCCTTGTTGATGTTTTTGTGCCTCACAATGGACAAACCTATATCTTCTCTTCTTTTATATCCCAAATAAGGTGTTTGACAATATAAACAGTCTCATACATGGTTGTATAAATGACCACATCTCTTTTAGTGTCACTTGAATCGCAAATGCACATGATTACGGAGATTTAAACAATCGTGTATGACATGCACACATCCGTGTGTGTCTTCACCCTTTACACAGTTTTAGAGACTTACACGATTGATCCACATGCTCATGTAAGTTAAGACATGGCATGTGTCACGTTATATGGGCGTGTGTTCTTACACAGTTGATATACATGATTGTGTAAGTTAAATACATAGGCGTGTAACACTCTACACGGCCATGTCTCTTCCTAGAAGAGCTTCGTGCTTCTTGTTTTCACCTGTTCGTCATCCCTACAAACTATAACGGCTTCTACGATCACCGAAAGTCTCGAAATAGGGCTAGATATTCAGTAGTTAATAGCAATTTTAATAATTATTTTTTAATTTAATTTTTTTATACTTAACTTATTTATTTCTCTTTTTAATAGATATTTAAAAGTATAACAAGTAGTAGTAGTACTGTAACAAAAAATTAAATAACTAAAAATAATAAGAAAAAATTAAATAAGATAACTCACTTTTATTTCATAAAACATTATGAAGCGTGGAGTCTTATGAGAATAGTATTCTATGATAATGGTGGAAAATTTATATAATGTTTTTGGGAGTTTTATAGAAAAAAGAAAGAAGGCTACAAAGTATTGTGAAGAAGAGAAAGAAGAGTTTTATATGTGTTATAGTGAGGGAAAGAGAGTTGCAAAGTTTCATTACCTTCAGAAGTTAAAGTTGACTAAAATTTTAACAAGTATTTCATAGTTTTAAAATCTTCTTTATCTATTTTGGCTTTTGACTGTTGTTGTAATAATATGGTCAGTTCAATGCTTTTCTATTTTAAAGGTTGATTTTAAGCTAACCATACTTGTACAGATGAAGATAATGCTTTATACTGACTTCAAGATATGATAATACTGAATAAATAAATGTATTATTAAATATAATGCTACTAGAATAATTATAAAATTGTAAATGATCACTGAGATCAAATACATTGCTTCATTAATTTATATGAATTGTTTATTAGGAAAATTAGATAGATAAAATTTAATATACACAAATTGGAAATAATTAAAAATTTATTAATAATTAATCTTCTTTTATATTTATAAATCAATCTAAACTTTGTAAATACACATCTATTATATTAAAATTTGACATTTATTTAATATATAATTTTTTTAAAATTTAGAGTTACAATATCTAAAATTTATCACAATCTCAAATTCTAATGAATAGCATTCCTTTATATGTATAAATTCTTAAATCATGATTCAAATCACTTAGGAGATTTATGATTTAGTGACAAGAATTATAATAGGTACATGATTATTCTTTCTAATATATTAAGAAATATGCTCCAAATTATATCTTACTCCTTAGAATTATTATTTAAGGCTTATATGTACAAGAAAAAGAAATATAGGAAATGTATAAAATGACTTTGGATTTTGTACCTAAAGTAGCCCATAGTTTAGTCAAGCCTGACCCTCGCAACGACAGGAAGGACATCTGTCCAGGGCTCACCCTTAATTAGGGATGTCAATGAATTGGGAGAGGGCCCGCGTCTCTACTGGCCCATCCTAGCCCAACTCATGGATTGGGTAGCACGTGGCCCAGCCCGTAAAGGATGGGCCTGGGGGTCAGTCGGCCTGACCCAATCTTATATTTTAAAAAAAAAATAAAAAATGACATCGTTTTTATGTTTCGATTGGGCCCCCAGACTGAGTTCGACCTGTAGCCTGATCAACTTGGGCTAAAATTGACATTCCTACTCTTGATCTATTCCTATTTTGCCTAATTTTGTTCTTTACGAGACCCACCCTTAATACTGATAACAAATTAAAAGAAGTAAAATATGTTCTATATTTTTACTTTGGGTATAAAACATTAAAAACGAGTGAGTTTAGTGACTTATATAAAAATAAAATCATGCACTTGTAGTTGGATATTTTTAAAATGATATATTTCCTATCAAAATATTTACTCGTGGCATATTTTTTTAACAGTAAAATTAATAAAGTGAGTGTACATGCCCATTTAATATTTTTTTAGAATATTAAATTATAAAAAAGAATCTAATGATTAAAGCAAGTTACGGGAGATATTTGTGTTTATTTTTATGGTATACATAACACTCATCTTTAGATTAAAACTAAGAACAGTTACTCTATGCCATGCTATTTTCTATTTTTAGATAAGGAGGTCAAATAAAATACAAGCTTTAATAATGAAGATCAGGAAATCTTAATCTCAGGGTTTTAAAATTGGCGGGACATCAGCAGAGAAAGTGGTAGAAAAGGAGGATGGTCAGAAGCAACTAATATGGCAAACAAGTTGATAAGTGAAATGGGACTTCCCAAATCAATCGCAAACGTTTTCTCTGCTCGGAACATCAGAACTGCCAAGGTCCTTCTATCTCTATTAACTTCCTTTTGTTTTTTTGTTTGGCTTCCTGTAAATTGGAACCAATTTCGATATTTACCTTTTTCTCTCTTTCTTCCCTTTTATTTTGAGTTTTTCTTCAACTGTTTGCTTAAAGGAGACATTATCCTTAACGGAATTCGATTTGATGGAGTTGTTGGATGTTGGATTAGCTGAGGTCACATCTGCGGTGGCGCATATCAGCGCTGCGGTGTCTCCGCCGTGTCAAACTGTGAGCAACTGCATACAATGATTTTGATTAGTTTATTGGAGTCCTCGTATCTTTTTATTCAACTTTTTTCCTGCTTTTGAAAAGTTGTTTTGGTTATTATGTTCTTTTAGGCGTTATCGTTAATGGAGCAGAGGATAAAGAATGAGGAATTTAGTGGTCATATCCCTACTAGGCTCAAGGGGTTGGATGAGGCTTTGTGCGGTGGGATACCGTTTGGTGTATTGACTGAGTTGGTTGGCCCTGCGGGAATTGGGAAAACACAAGTATGGATTATTGAAATTCGTCTTTTTCTTCTTTATATCACCCTTCTTTTTAGATTTGATCTTGTTTAATATCATCCTACAGTCAATTTGAGTGTTTTGTTGCTTTAGAAGTGCCGATTGAGGGTATAGCTCCTACGTTACTTGGACAATTTTTTATCATTTCATTGTTTCAGTAAACTTAATTGGATATCCATGATATCTTTAGTGATTACTATTTTGTTTTTTGAAAAAATTACTCGCAGTTGTACCATATTTCCATTTGAGAAGATACTTTGCTATAAGTTGGAACATATGGAAGATGGCCTTCTGCTGCTTATACTATATTCCCAATCCTATTACTGTGGGGACAAAGAGACTGCCTTAGCTAGTAATGAGAATGATTACTGCAGTTTGATGCATAACTGATATATCAGACTTACTAGAGTTGAGTAATGGGAATAGGCTGCATAATTATCAATTTATTACTACCTCGGGGAGAAAGGGAAGAAGATAAGGACTTGAGAAGAATTGAGGTCAGTTGGCACATGTGCTTGTGTGAGCTCTGTTGCCATGGTACATGTGTAAATGCATGATCAATGACTGAATGAAATCAATTTAGTCGGTTGGTCCAATCAATTGCAGGGATAAAATTAGTGAACGAAGTGGAGAATGATGAACATGGTATCTGTTGGCAAAATGAAGTAATGCTAATGAGACTGGGCATCTTCCTGTCTTTTATCACAAATCATATTGAAAAAAAAAAATTTTGTGCGAGCATTGTTCTTCATCCACTGATTTACAAAGCAGGATTTCTTTTTTAAAATTGTTTCTTAAAAGGACATATTAGTGTAAAGGCATATATGTAAGGAACAAGTAACTTAGATTCTGCAGTTTTGTAATACACAGACTCATTGTTAGAGTTGAATATTAAATTTCTATGGTTGTTGGATTTACTTGCAGTTCTGTCTCAAGATGGCATTGTTGGCCTCATTGCCAGTAAGATATGGGGGCTTAAATGGGCGTGTGATTTATATAGATACTGAATCCAAGTTTAGTTCAAGAAGGTGCTTGAAGAACACCTGCTGGCATTAATTCTCTAAGGTTCATGGTGTTTATGTGCTCTGTTATATACACTAATAAAGAAATTCAGATATTATGAAATGTGTTGTTCTTAGGATGATAGAAATTGGAGCTAGTAGTTTTCCGGAGATATTTAACATGCAAGGAATGGCTCGGGAGGTACAGAAAATTTGTTCTAGTTAGTAGTTTCTCAACTTTACTTGAAGTAAAAAGGATGACGTTTCTTTAGTACTGCAGATGGCTGGTAGGGTCGTTGTTTTACAACCTACATCACTTTCAGAGTTCACTGAAAGGTATGAATTGAATTAAAGATTGAACTAAATCTGGGGAGGAAGGATTAAATTTTCACATGTCAGTCATGTTTTATGCAATGCAAAAAAAAAAAAAAAAAAGGAGTAAAAGCTCTGTAAAATTTCATATATCTTTACTTCGTTTATCATGACTATTAAAATGTTATTGTAGAGGACAATGAGTACATTTCTAATAAGTTACATCTTTTCAGTTCAATCAAACCTTACTCTTCTCTGTTTCTCATGCTTGTCTACGCTTCAACTAGAGAGACGCTGTTTATAGGAACTTACTAGGACATGTAACAAATCTAGTTATGAACAAAGCAGACAGTCACAAATAACAAGCGATTCTGAGCAGTGAAGTTTTCCACGGACTTGGACATCTAACCAATTGATTTATGAACAAGACAGACAAATTTGAATAATAATTGATAATGAACAATGAAGATCTTAATTTAAGTGTTTACCTTGTTCCATCTACCTTGGTGCTAGTACCAATATATCTTCAATTGACAAGGATTGGGCCGTCGTAAAAGAGCTATTAGGTCTCTTTTGATATTTTGCTAATATGAAGTCATCTGTCCAGATATGCACTTTCCTGACAACCAAAATCTAGAACTGCAGGAGTCGTATGCATTTGTCTCCTACAAATAAGACTAGCAGTATGACAAATTTATTTTTCATCCATTGCAATGTTTATGTCTGTTGCTTTAGTGTTAAATATCCTTGTCATTCATTTCTTTCCATTTTCCTCTGCAGTCATTTTATTCTTTATTAAAATACTATTGGATAGTGAATTATAGATCACTATATCTCCAGTTTGCAGCAAATCAAGGTTTCCCTTCTCCAACATGAAGTGAAGTTGCTGATAATTGACAGCATGGCTGCTCTCATTTCAGTGTAAGCTTTTGTGGATCCTATAACAATGACTGCAAAAATTTTGATCAAGTCAATTTCAGGAACCTTTAATATCTCACAGATGAGCAAATATATATAACTCTTACATTTTCTGTAACAATCTGGGTTACGAAAGTGATTTATTTCAAGGGGAAAGAACCCTAGTCGACTGACCTCGCAGAAGATGAGATTGTATATACATCTAAGATTCTGAGTAGAAGCAGCTATATTCTGAACTTGAACAAATTCTTTCCAATCAAATATTAAATTGAAGTACATAGATGATCACCATTTCCATGTTCGTCCATATAAAAATTTTCCTATCCTAAGTTGAGGAAGAATAATAAGCAAGAGTATAATTAATGCGTTAATATTCTAGTAAAATTCTTTGTACATGGAAGCACTTAAACTTTGACCTGATAATGTATGTTTCCTGTCTTTTGTTGGACACATTTTTTTATGGAATGTCTTGATTCTCATTTGACTTTTAGGTTGTATTACTGTTAAAGGATCATCACGTTATGTTGTTCAGGGAACATGGTCAACGGGCTCCTAGACAGCGGTCATTGGGTTGGCATATTTCTTTCATCAAGTAAGTAACTTCCATCTTACAACAGGATAGCTAATTTCAGCTTACAAACTTTGTGAGTAGCACTGCTTATATACCTTCAAAAATGCGCAGGTCTCTTGCTGAATTTTCAAGGGTTCCAGTTTTAGTTACGAATCAAGTGAGATCTCAACACCATGATCAAGCCTGCCAGTATTCTTTCCAAGGTATTTTAGAAGGTGGCATTAACTTTTTTGTGAAAGCTCTCACTTATACTTTTAGCAAGCTTTTGTTACTATTTTTTTGTTGATGTATAGATAGTAATAATGCTGGGGATCTAGAGGGAGCCAACAAATACGATTCTCATCTTGTTGCTGCCTTGGGAATTAACTGGGCTCATGCTGTCACCATCCGCCTTGTGCTTGAGGCTAAATCTGGTTTGGATTTCACCTGCAACACTTTATCACATATCTCACTGCTGCAAAACATGTTGTTCTTTCTCAAGGGAATTTGGACCAAATGAAAATCTTATCAGATAGAACTAAACCATAATTTATAGGTTGATTGTATCATTAACCGATTCTTTTTTTAATTTTGGTGCGAGGAACTTATCATGAATAATTATCTTCACTTTCATGAAGCATGTTACTTGATTTGAAGTTTTTGCCCATGCTTATGAATGTTTTCATTGGTTTTCACTTGTGTATTTACATTTCTTGAGAAAATAATCCTTCCATCGGTCCCCTAAATTGGAATCCTGCTGCACACTTTGTTTGATTTGAGCATTATGGGCTATCAGGCTTTGGATAATTGACCAATTTGAAATTCCTGTTGCTAGATTTTGGAGCTAATACGTTAAGACTTTTTGGTAGTCTCTCAGTTACTACTGTCCTATAATCAGACTACGATTCTCTTTCAGGCCAGAGGTATCTGAAGGTGGCAAAATCACCACTATCACCACCTTTAGCTTTCCCTTTTACCATAACATCTTCAGGGATTTCATTGCTGGATGATGAAGGATTTGAACTTAGAGGACAAGAGATCAGCACAATTCACTTTCAAGGTTTGCATTGTAACCAATAATACTGTAGACCTCTAACTCATATTCAATGATTTTCATGTTAACTGTAATGTTCTTACGTTTTATATAGAGAGATAACAAAAAGCAAATGCTAAATGCAGGCCACAATGACATCACAAATTTAATGGATGAAAGATGCAGTAACCAATCATAATTGAAGTGACATTGCTTTCTGCTTGGCCACTAACTACGTTGAAGGAAGATTACTCAAATTTTTGAATGTTGCATTGGTTACATGTCTAATTTTGAAATTAACTATTAAGTTGGCTTTTACTGGGATTTATTACTTAGGTCCTTCTTCAGATGCAGTAGTTGATTACATCTTAAGAATTAGCAACTGTTTCGATGCATGTAAATGAAATGTATGTTTAACGCCTGGCTTATGATTTCCTTTCTGTTAATGGCAACGCCAGATTGTTCCTTGTCGATAGTTGTTGTTGAGAGGTGATAGTCAGTTCAACTATATTACTGAGGAAGCATAGTTATTGTAATCAAATTGGATTACATCGATGTCTTGTCTGTCTTCTGGGTCTGCTTTAAGCTATCAAAAATCCAACTTCTGTTTTGAAAAATAGAAGTAGAACTAAATCAATAATTTACCTCTCCTTTACACAAATTACTGGGATCAAATGTTAGAATTGTAATTTAATTTTTTGGGAAGACTTTTAGGTGGCATATCTCTTGGATCTTTGTTCAAACACAAAGATGGAGCTGTAAAGCTGTCTCTAAAGTTTTCAACTCCAAGTAATGACCTCTTTGATGTCTATATTTGTCCAAGGTCAAGGTACCTAAGGGCACATTACTGTATCCGAAGCCAACATAGGGTGGCCTAGCGTTGGGCTAGGGGTGTAGTACAATTGAATTTGTGTAAATAAACAAATTCAAGTTTGATAGTTAAGTAATACGTTGGTGGCCATTTGCTCACGAGAAAGTAAAAATTGACGGTTTAGAAGTACTAAAATTAGTCTTTCTTAATCACGAAATTTATGAAAGTCTTAAATACATGCATTTATTTGGTTTTGAGATATACAATTGCTATTTGGTTCTAATCAGTATTAGTATATCGGTCAAATGTGCAATCACTTGTTAAAGCCAAAGATGTAGCAACAAATAATAATGTCTAAACTCCTTGTCTTTAGTATTTTCTATCTTTCTGGTAAGATTCTTTTAGGTGATAATTTAGGACTTGGAAGGAAATGAAAGAAGTTGAGATACTGCTGTCAAGATGAAAGAATTATCAGGACCGAGAAGGATGTTTTTGGAAGTATAGAATTGTTTGTTTCTTAGCTTATAATTATGCTATATAATTCTTTAAATTTTGCTTTCCTATCCTTTTCTATATAAACTTGTGAATTATTTAACATGGTGTGCATGTCATTTTCGAGACCAATAAGAACATGTTACATTAGGTATACTGCATGTGATTGCTCAAAACCGGAGGCATGGACAGCTTTCTATTGAAATCATAGAAAAGAGTGAACCGTTTTTCCTAGATCTTGGATAAAGAAGGCATTAAGTACATACAAACGCTACACCCTTCTGGTATAGGTTTCTTAAACTAAAGGTAAATAATTGGAGAAAAAAGCCAAAGTTTGTAGTTGTTTTTAAGGTTTCTTTCTTTAGTTAATGATATTTTGTACGACTATTTTAAACAACTTTAGAAACTTTAGTGCCTCTTTTCCTTTTTCTCAAATGTTCTGTCACTAAAAAAGTGGTTTGGTTTCTAGTCTTTGACTTGGCTTTATGTAGTAAACAATGTCTGGCGATGCCTCTTTGAACCTGATTAGGCTCTCAATCTAATTGAACCAGATCCTTAAACAATAAACTAACCCCTGGTGAGACCATATTAAAAAAACATTGATTGTAATGAATCTCGACATTCTTCGATTATTTTTTTTCTTAATCTCCTCGAAATGTTTATTCTTTTTTGTTTAACATATAAAAACGAAGTTTAATATTAATCTTAGTGACACTGCATCCAGTGGCCATGATTGACGATGTAATTCTGGCTTTTGGCTTATATACTCTAACATGATCTCAGCCCTTTCTCTCTACAAAACATTTGAGTTTGCATGTGAATAGGAGCAAAGGACATTTGTGTAATTTCAGTCCACTGCAAGTCATCCTGCTCTTATAAGTTCAGATTATCTATTCTCATTATTATATTTTTATTATATTTTATAAATATTTATCTATTTATTTTTTTATTCTATTTATTGAATAGATAAATATCCATGAAACAAAGTAATAATAACATGTAATAGATTTTACTTCCCATCTGCAATGAGTGCTTTAGTTGAAATAAATAATAAGAAAAATAAAAAATAAAATGTGTTTGATGAATGGATATGAAGAGGCCACGTGACAGAGTGGTTGAAAACCTCGTACACCCACCGCTGCCGACAATATACCCACTAAAAAGGAGGTCCCCCCCTGACTCAGACTCTGCCTCTCCTTAATTGCTATAACTTAAATACTAATTTTATCCCATAATCAAATACCGTCCGTTAAGAGATTGTTTGCTTTCATTTCTTTTTATGGCTTTTAGTTGCGGTCCATCACAGGCGTACAGTGTACTAGTGGAAGAAGAAATGTGAAAAAGGAACAGCTTATCTGGTGACCTTTTGAACTGGCTGCACCCGGTTGACAAGTCGCAATCGACTGGTGGTTGCGTCTTAAATTACCAAAATTGGAAATTTTGGGGTTTTACCCAAAAGATGTTAAGGTTGGAACTTGGAAGCTTGCCTTAAGAGGCAGGTACTAATAATAAGAGTAACGACACATCACAAATCCACAAAAGAGAAAAAGTTAATATCATGTGTGCTTTTCATGGCCACGTTTTTTCTTAATCAAGTTGTTTTATGATTTCTTGTTCAATAAATGTTTGGTTGAGTCTACTCCCATCATTCTTGTTCAATAATATATCTTTTTTTTCCTTCCTTTTTCTTAAAAGAAAAGGATAGACATCATGAACGAGTCCTTTACAAGTTTGAAAACAAACAAATCGGAATTATTTGTGTAGGTCAACAAATTGGATCCAAATCGCTTTAGGAATAGTCTTCTAGATTTTGATGTTTTTGACTTTAGATCTGACAGGACACATCACCACTTAGTCAAAAATTGCCTGCCCCTAAAGTTTTCTTGGAATGATTAAACAAATAAACAAAATGAAACGTGGTAACTTCTGGTCCTAGGAAAGCAAGTCCATGTTTTTTTAACTACCTCGTGATTTACGAGGATGTGCCTAAAATTCCATGAAAATCATACGCTTCAGTGCATCCCCCTTGATTCAATTTCACGATATTTTCAACTTCCATTGTCAACGTAGTTTGATATCGACGTCAGTTTGTTTTTATTTTTAAGAACAAGTTTATGCCGAAGTCTACAAATTATACCCCACAATTCGACCCATAAGTGGTTGTAGTTCTCTTCTCTGAACCAGTTGGCAGCTTAATACGTGTTAACAAGTATGATAATTTGAGACTTGGTAATAGTAAAATAAATAAATAAATGGAAAAGGATTCAAGTAATTTCTGATAACGAAAAGGCAACTTGAGAGCGGTGTGGAGGAATATGACGAGACGTTCAAACAAGTGGAATAGTAGATGGGTAGATATTTTTGGGGTTCTCCAGGACAATGGGGCATACCCCAATTACGAGGGAGAGCCATCCGACATGGCTTAAAATGGAAATGTCCCAAAACCAATTAATAAATACTGACTAGGACAATCTGGGTCAGTATGAGGTGTCCGAGACCAAAACATGATTACTTGAGATCCTAGCTCTAGTGGTTGCAATCATATGCCCCCACAATCATTTTCATTCGCCCGTTTTCAGTAGCATAATTTCACTGGCTAACTTAAATGAATTTTGTAACTTTTTTACACACATTTTCTTTTAATTGCTCTTACTGAGAAAACTCAACTCCTACCATGCCAAATTAAACCAACAAGATAATATACCAAGTGATGCACACCTGTAGTTTTTCGAAGGGTTTAATACAATGTGTACCATGTATAAGTTTGGTTTGATTTATATTGTTGGCTTATGCTCTACAATTAATCAATTGATTGTAATTTAGCGATATAATTATTTAAAGATATTTTTTATCTTATGACGAGATTATAATTATGAAATTGATATTACATTTATGTATTATCCTTACATTGTTTCTAGTCATTATTCTATTACGACAGGATATTAATAGAATGCAAAAGGACTAGCACATATTATGTTTTTCTTTATAAAAAAGCAGTCAATCTTATAGACTAAAATATAGAGACACTTAAACAAACGTGGAGGTACTTGTTAGAAAACAAGTTCAATGAACGGATCCTGTATGAGAATGTCATTTGAAGCATTACTTATATGCTTGTGAAAAATCTCATTGTGATAATTATATAAGTGATTTTCGATGATTATATAAGTGATCCTTTAACTTGAGATCTCTAAAGTTATCTCATATAAGATTGCTATGTTTTGATACTACTTATGACATATTCTAGTCAATGATAGCTCAGTCGGTAAATATTAGATATAGTATCAACTATATGGAGGAAACTGAGACATCAATACAGGATTTATCACCTTAAAGTGATTAGGGAGAATGTTTCATTGTTCTTGATTGATATTGATTTGAGAAATCGTTGACCAAACTAGAATGAAAATTTGAAATAGTTTTTAAAGGTCATTAGTTAAATCAATTACTAATAGTGGAGAACTAACATAGATGGACTAATATAGAGTAGACATTAATTTCACGCTCTATGTTTAATCTAAACATTGTATGATGAAGAAATTAATTACAAAGAAAGATTATGCACAAAAAAGGTTAGTCAAAATCAATTTGACATTCCTAAATATTTGGATGGTCATGATACGTTAAAGACTAATCTTGATCTATGAATATAAATTTTTTAATAAGGGAACTAGAGATAAATTGAAGTAATTTAATATATTTAATCCTAAATATGATTTAGGGTTATAACTTATATCCATTGCCAACATATTTGAGAACTTAATGACTCACACACAAAGAAAGAGTTGAAGAGAGAAAAATATTTTAATCAAATTAGACTTGATTATAAAGTTTAACAAACTTTATAATTAAATATAAGATATTTAATAAATAAGGATTAATAAGAGATATTGGGTCTTGTTTTGGCATAATTGGTATTAAATTAGAATTATTTGTAATTCTAATTAAAGTTTAATTAGAATTAGCATTTAATTTCAATTAAATTACTAAAATATCCAAAACATATTATAAATAGGTTTAAGCTCTAAGAGAGCTAGCACTCCTTGCCAAACCCTCTCTGAAATAGCTGTAGAGTTCTCTTAACACATTTTGTGGATACTGTTAGAGGCTAGATACTTCTGTAAATGCGGTGGTTGAGATGAGTCGATTTTAGAAATGATTTGAGAAAAATGATAAGAAAAGGATCAAGTCTTAGAATAAGGTACGAATTATGATTTATGTTTTATTATGATTTATGTGTTAATCATTTTATATAATTTTAGAGATGTTGACTTTTAAGAAATCAAAACGAAAAAAGTTTTGTTATTATTTTACTGCATGCAAGATTGGATTCTGCCCCAATTTTTCAAAAGTGGTATCAAAGCTGACTTTTAATTTTATAATTTGATTAAATTTTCTTGATTGTTATTGATTTGTTAAAATTAAGGTATAAAACTATCAATTATTTTTAATTTTTTGGGAGGCATGATTTTTAGAAAACTCAAAACAAAGTAATTATTTTTAATTTTCAAAAACCATGCCTCCCACATTTTTGTTTAATCTTTTTGGAACACAATTAACATGCCTCACTAGTGTTCTACTCCCTTTTTGTAATTATTTTGAATATTTTTCCTCTAATATGTTCATTGTTTATGGAAATAGAATATGCCTTTTACATATTTCATGGATCTAAAAACTTAAATTGCATGTCCACTAGCTAGGTTATGAATTTCTAGTTTGCGTGTGCGTTATTTCTAAATTTAGGTTGTGTTTGTCGAACTCAAATACATATCCCTTATATCATAATCTAGTTTGTGTATATGTGATTGTCTTTGGTTAGTTATCTTAGTAATAATTCTCCACTAGAGGTGAAACTTCTTCACCATATCCAAAGGCAATAGAGACAGTGGCTATCTCGCCATTAGTGAAAGGCAAAAATCGCCTAAAAGGTGACGGAGTAATCACCCAGAAGAGAAGCAAGATGTCTAGAAGAGGAGAAGCAGGGAGTGGTTGGGAGGAAATCCAACAGAAGAAGCACAGAGGTGGAGGCGGCAACGACACAAAGAGAAAACACTAAATCCAAAAATGATGGGGCACATGTCAATATAAGTGCCAAGCATCTATGGATAGACACCGCTAGCATTTACAATGTTGCACCCAACAGAAAATGCTCTGGTGTGTGCAATACATATGCCAAACAGTCCCCACACATTTTTCATTTTAATTTTTAGATGTTTCTAAGACTTATTTTTAATTAAATTTATTTAACTGAGATTAAATTGGTTTAATTTCCTAATAAATTTGAAAAAGTGTTTTCTAAATGTTTGAAAAATGTTTTCAAAGGATTATTTATTGGAATTTAGTTTAATTTTTAAAAAATAGAATTATTAAATTAAATTAGTTATCAAATCAATAATTAGAATCAAACAAAGGTTTAAAGCAATGTTTTAAAAACTGGACCAGATATCAAACCGATCAAAGGAAAGATTTAAGGTTTAAAGGTTCAACTGGTATTAAACCATCATAAAATCAGTATATAATAAATAAAAAGTAAAAATTATAAGAATAAGTAAAAAATAAAATATTTTGAATTTTGATCAACAAATACTAATATTCTTAATATCATAAAAAATTAAAAAATTATATCTTCTGCTGTTATTCTAAAATTTTACTAATTTTAAATATAATGTTTACTATTATATGAAAGCACTAAGCTCTCCAGAAGTAGAACAATAATAATAAAGCACCAAGATGGCAAATAGTAGTACAACAAGAAGCTTGTAATGCTCTAATAAGCAAGGAAGGATCTTGTCCAGACTAACTAGTCTCCTTTATAGCCATGAGTAAGAACAATCGCTTCGCTACCAGAACCAATTATTCTAGCATTCAAGGCTTTTGAGAGACATTTTCAAGCATCACCATGTTTCTATTTAGGAGAAGTAGAACAGAGAGATTGAGAGATGTTGCTTGCACTTGGTTCGGTTTGCCTTTGTTATATAGGAAATAAAGGAAGGCTTATTGACTAAGAAGAGATTCAACCGTCGTTAATAATTGCTCTTGGTTCAGTTTTTCACCAAATTGGTTCACTGCCTTCACTGATTTGTCACTGTCGGCCTGCAATCTTGAAACCCATTTTTTGCCTTGCAATGAAGCTAATCCCTTCATCGAACCCCTTAATGAGTTCATCAAAAACCTGTAAACACTACACGTTGGGTTTCGAGTTATGGGATTTCTATAACAAGGACAGATGAATGAAAGTTGTGTCTTGCAGAGAAGTTTAGTTCTAAACTAGGAAGCAAAGAGTTGAAGGAGAAAAAGTTAAAAGAAAGGTTATTGAGTGTTAAAGAATTCATGGAAGTGAAAGACTGCATTGGAGTTCAGACAACATTTCAAGAGAAGGATCCAGAGAGAGAAGTAAAGAAGATGATGTTGTTGCGTTAGAAGAAGACACGAGTAGATAAGTGATTACTGGTTTGGGCATTAGGAGAAGACGAGGATCGGTTCTTCATGGTTCAGAGGAAATCAACTGTTTTATTATTTAACTGACTGGTTTTTATTTATAACAGTTAAAAGTAAAATAAAAGTAAAAATCGAACCAGAAACCAGTCTAATTTGTACTTAACCCAATTTAACCAACCGGTCCAGTCTGAATTTTACCAATGATTATCTTTCATAACTAGATTATGTTGGATAAGTTAATAAAATGGGATTATATTAATTAAGATGAGATCCTTATTTCAAAATTAAAAATTATTTTTCTTAATTTATTAAGATTAATAATTAACTGATTCCTAATTAAATTTTAAAAAATTATTTCTAAAATAAAATTAATTATATTTAAACTAAATTGAAATTAATTAATTATACTCCTTAAAATTAAGAAAAATATTTTCTTGGGTAATTAAGAAATGTGTTTTCTTGATTAAATTATTTATTTCAATTTGAATAAGATAAATTAAATAATTTTATTTATTTAGAGAATTATTATTCTATTTATGTAGGAATTATTTATTTATTTATAAATAATAAATTTCTTGATTTACTAGAAAAGATTTTTCTTAATTAAATTTGAAAAGGTGTTTTTATTTATCAATTGAGAAAAATAAGGTGTTTTTATTTATTAATTGAGAAAAATAAGTTTTCTCTAATAATTTTTCAAAAATGCTTTTCTAATTTATTAAAGAAATATTGTTTAATTAATTAAGAAGTTAATCTCTAAATAAATAATACAAATGACTTTCTAAATTAAATTTAAAGGTGTTTATTTAATTTTGAAAATGGTTTCCTTTTAATATTAAAAATAGTTTTCTAATTAAGGAAAAGTATTTTCAATTAAAATAGAAATAGTTTTCTAATTGGATTAAAATGTCTTAATTCTTAAATTTTAAAAAGTAGCTTTTAAATTATGATAAATAAGAAGTGTAATTTATCGAAAATTATTTTCAATCAAATTTTAATTTAAGTTGTCTAGATAATTAAA
>JAOQMM010000172.1:6269340-6281385 GCA_027563515.1 Erythroxylum platyclados | reverse complement strand
GCCATAGATACAAGCAAATGCAATTGATTGAAATGAGTTGAAAATTATCACCTACATTTAGAGCATTAAGTTATCACCTTGTGAACCATAATGATGAGTCCTAACTTAATTTTAAAGTTTTTTAAAAATTTTTTTTAGCCTTACAATGGTTGTCTAAGATCCCTTGATGTTAGTCATTACATAGTCACATAATGCCGGCCCTCAAATTTTAGTTCTCTACCGTAGGTGGTATTCCTTACTCCACTTCTATCTCTAATCTTATTTCATTTGTTTACTCTAACCTTCTTGCTTTTTGTGTGGCATACGAAGCTCTTTCAATTTCGGGGAATTCTTTTAAAATTTAGATAGATTTCATCTTTTCATATTCCAAATATTTCAAATATGAACTAAAAAAAGATAGCACCAAACATATAAAATAAGAAATTAAAATAATTTTTAATTTTTAATTTTTAAGTTTTTTAATATTATTATATCCCCGTAACAACACTAAGAACTTGATATGCTATGAGTGCGGGGTTTTATTATTCATAACACTAATATTAATAACTTAAGCAAGTACATCTATAATTTTATAGTAACATAGTAATAAGTAGAATATTATTCCACGAGAATCTAACAAGTACTAAGTTTGAATCTTCTATTAACTAGTTAATAATAAGATTTGAGATTATTTAACCTAAAGTAACCATAAAATTATCTTGAAGCATATTTAAATTCCATTGCAAGGAAAAATGATTAATAACAAGAATAAATTAGATATAATAAAACATTTAAATTAGAACTGCTGTTAGTATCCTCTTTGTATTTATGATTTAGTTATTTCAGGGATTTTATCACTTAGAGTGAATTTTTTTTGATTTAATTACCTCTTGATTTATGATTATCTATCATCAAAATGATTAAATGATTTCTCTATCTAATTAAAACTTCCAAAGATATGTTAAGATATGTGAAATTTTATAAAATGTTTTAACTCCAATACCAAAAATATTTACAAAAATACTTCTTTGGCACCCTATAAAACTTCTAATATTGATGCCTTAGCTGATCTGTAAACAAGTTTTATCTAACTGCTGTATGCAAATTAAAATATGTTTTAATTGCTAGCTTCCATAAAATAAAATCAACATTAAGAACAACAATGATATTTCATAAGCATAAAACTCTTTCATAAAATAACTGATTATCATTTTATATAAGACAATACTAGGGTTCGATGTATCTAGTCATTAAAAGATTAACATATACTTCATCCTTGAAACAATAAACAATAAAGATCTTATGATAAACTTTTTAATCTTTTGATATTCTCTACTTTGTTGGGATGATCTCAGATCTCTTTTCTTACTGGGAATTCTTGCTTTATAGTTTATCTCAAAGTCAGCGATGAACTGTGTTTATTTTTTCAGTTATTGTTCTATATTATCTTTGTCTTTATTCAGTAAACTCAGTGTTTAAAATATCTCAAACAGATTTAGACATCATTAAAGGAAGTGAAAAGATCGGTGAAGCAAAGTCAATTTAATGTGTTCATTGGGTTTTAAGCACGTCATGGTAGCTCTCTTGTCCATATCATGAGGTGAATTGTTGTGTTATTCATAATTATCTGTTTAATATTTTTCAAGGTCTAATTAGTTAAAATAATCTTTTTCTTAGAATTTACATGAGTAGGAAAAAGCTCACTTAGTCCTTATTTTGAATGAGACCAATCCCAAGTGGTGACTTTCAAAATTAAATTGTATTTAAGCTTTCAGTGTAGATATGCCTAACAGTTAGAACAGATATGCCTAACAGTTAGAATTAAGCCCTAAAATCAACCAAAAAAGAATTTTTTTTTCTTATTCTTGTTGTTTGCTTTTATTTATATCATCATATATGATTGTATTATTCCATAAAGAGAGTATGCAGGGAAAGAGAAAATTAAGATTAATTAGACCTTAAAAAGGTACTGGTAATTAATAAAATTAAAAGCCAAAAATCATGTTTTTCAAAGGAAACATGATTTTTTTATATCTAGAAATTACTTATAAGAAACTTTCTAAAAAATTTGAATATTTATCATGTGAAAAAATAACTCTGAGAAATTAAAAAAAAACATTTTATCTAGAAGAATCAATTTAATTTATCAACTCCATTATAGTTATACTGGGTCGCGGTTTTGAAAACCTAACTTCATTAATTGAATCAGAACAATCGATAAAATCACATGATATTATCGAGTAAAGTCGATAAAGTCACTTTCAACAAACCAACTGTCGATACAGTTGCGTAGAATGGGGTATAGGCATGTAGATAAACAGTAATGTTGAAAGGGACGCAGCAGAGAACCTTGTCAAGGAGTTGATGGAAGGCGTCAAGGGCAAAGAAATGAAAAAGAAAGTTGCAGAATGGAAGAAGCTGGCAGAAGAGGCCACAACTTGTGCAACGGGATCGTCGTACCAGAATGTGGACAAAGTTATCAACGAGATACTTCTATGTCCGAGATATTAATACAGACAACGAATAGATATTTACAAGCTTATCCGATCTGTGCTTTACCAACTGTTTTTTCATTGCTATGTAGTTATGCCTAATAAATTCCATTTTTATTAACATATTTCTTGATGTTACACGACAAAAATATAAAAGGCCAAAGTCCATCATTTTTCAAAAGCCCAACTTCTATTCTAAAAATAATGTATTCTATATTATAATTTATTTAAAGACTCATAAATATTGAAGTATATTTAAAAATTTTCAATTAAACTATAAGGAGATAAATAAAGAACATAAATTTTAACAAATAAAATTTATTAGAGAGATTAAATAATTTTAGTATTTTTAAAGATAAGAATAGAAATTTATTTTTTTAACAATAATAATTTAAAACAAAATTTTAAATTAAAATGTAAAGAGAAAATAAAGAATATAAAATTTAAAAATAAAATTTATTAGTTAGAATGTGTCAATTTTAAAAAAAAATTCAAAACTCAAAAATTAAAGAAAGGGGTGATCATGGTAGATCCCACATGCTTTATTTTTGTTTGATGAAGAAGAGAGAGAAGATATTTGTGGTAGGTCTCACATAAATAAAGGATGCAGGACCTACATGTTCAAAAGGTTGGTTGAGTTATTACCCAACCAGTTTTTAAAAAAATTGCCCGGTTTACTAAAAACTGACTGGTTTTTACTCACAGAGGTTATAAGTGTAAACCGAACCGGAAATCAGGCCGGTTCAATATTTTTTCCAGTCGGACAGGTCGGTCTGGTCCGGTTTTTAAAACATTGGTTAAAATCTCAAGAAATTTCAAACCCTAAGACTTAGTTTTAGGGTTTTCATTTTACTTTCAAGTACTACATAGCTTTAGGAATTTCATCTTACTTTCAAATCCTTGTGACCCAACTCTAACGTATTAACTTAAGTTCAGGCTCTAAGATTCAAATCTAGGTATTTTACTTTACTTTCAATCCCTAAGGCTCATTTTAGACATTGCAAATTAATTTCAATTGTGATACTCAACTATAAGAATTTTATTTCTATTTCAAAGCTTTAAAATCTATTTTAGGCACTTTGTTCTTATTTTGGGCCTTGGGTAATGCCATAAACTCCTAGGCATTCAACCATATAGGTTATTTCAACTTTTTTGCCTTCTTTTGTTTACTTCATACTTAAGATCATTTTAATTTGAACTCTCTAAATTTGTAAAATCGTTCATAAATATAGATAATAATTTAAGACATTTACTGAAATGTATCTTAGAATTTCTCACTTTGTAGTTGGCCTTTAGACTTCCATTCTCAAGTTTAGGACCTTTATAGTCTCTTTTTCTTTAGATCTTTTATATCTTTCCTTAATAAAGAATGCATACTTTTTTTTTTCTATTTATCCATCTCAAATCAAACCTTATTTTAGGGAATGGTAAAAAAAATTAGCTACTGCCATTATCTAAGAAAATAGAGCTTTCTAGGAATCAAACTCTATCCATTTTTTATTTATTATATCATAATAAAGCTTTCTACATTACAACAAATATTAGTTTTGGCTTTTTTTTGCTACAGTTTAAAATTTGTAGCTATAAGTGATTCTTTGGCTACAAAATTTAAAAATTGTGGCTAAAAGTAACTTTTTGACTATAAAATTTGAAAACCATAGCCTATTGAAACAGTACCTAAATTTTTTTTTTCATCTTCATGGGGTTTTTAAGACTATTAGCTATGTTTATTTAACTACAATTTTATTTTCTTAGATAACAATTTTTAGCTATGCTTTCATTGTGAACAAATTTTTGTAGCAAAAAAGTTTTTAGCAAAGAAATGAATTTTGTAGCTAAAACTCAAATTTATTCCAACTATCAGCTACAATTTTTGATATTTGTACGGAAAATGTTTTAGCTACGAATAGCTACAAAAATATATTTTTTAGCTAAAATTCAAATATGTTCTAGCTATTAGATACGTTTTATGATATTCGTAGTGGAAAATTTTTAGCTAAAAAAACATTTATGTAGCTAAAAGTCAAAGCTCCAACTATCAACTATGTTTTGTAGTTTTCGTAGGTAAAAAATTTTGGCTACGAATATATTTTTGTAGCCAAAAGAACACGTCATTTTTCGACACTTAAATGACGTCATTTTTTGAGAATTATAACCCAAAAGATAGATCTCTCTTATCTTCGTATTCTTCTTCTATTTTCTACTCTTTCTATTATGCGTGTTCCTCGTCTTGCAGCTGTGGTAACTTGTTATTGTGCGCATGTTCCTCATCTCCTATCTTTTTCATGTAAGTTTACTTTTCCTCTATTTTTTATCTTCTTTTTTGAAATGGGTTTTACAAATAGGGTTAATTGAGTGTCCTCAATCTCCATTTGGGGTCGACTTACGTTGTCTTCTCCTGCTATTATTCCTGTTATTGAGGCTTATGTTCAAGTCCTCATAGTTTACATCATTGAATCCATGTTGAAGAAAGTAAAGCTCGAATCTTTGACTTCCATTTCAATCTATATCTCTTCACTTGGGATTTTCTTTATCACTTTTCTACAATGATCTACTTCTTTAAAAGCTTTTGACATAATAAATAGTAATTGGTTAATTTTATGCTACATAATTTTTTAGATAGATAAACTATCCTTTTCTTCTCAAAAAGTGGGAATGAAAAAAATATAATCAATCCATACATGCCTATTGTTAAAACTTGCAATCTAAATGTGGGAATGAAAGAAATAGGAATCAATCCTTATGTTAGTACCTTATAAGCGAAGGTCTATAGCATTCTTCTAATAATCAACTCACTTCCATCTTTCTGATAAAGCCTATATAGGGCAGTGAATAAAACTTGCAGTATAATTGTCTATTTATTATGATTTATTTTGAAAATTTGCTGATAAGGCACCTTGCTTCCCTCTTATTTATTGGCATTTTAACTTCTTATATATATTGTTATCCATTCATATGTTTGTTCTTTTATATATTCCTTTATTGCTTCCTTATAACCCATTCACTCTTTTTTTTTAGTATATATTTAATGTTGGCTTCTCTTAGTCCACATCTTGCAGAGTAGTTCTGCAATATTGTTTTGTTCCTTTGGTATTAGTTTTATATCTATTGTCATTCCTTGCACCAAAGATGTACACCTAAATGATATTTTTATAAGGATTCCTCCCTGATTTCATATATATCTTTGTTTAACCTTCATAACTAGATATCAGTTAGATCGTACCAAGAAATTCTAGAGCTTATTGTGGTGTGCCAATTATATACCACATAGTAGCACCTCATGCTCTATTTCATTATTCATGTTTATAGAGTAGCTTAATTTTCAGACCACATTATCTTTGCATATACATACTTGTGCTACTTTCATCACAACTTGATGATCCATCTATATAAATGATCCATGCTTATGGTGTTTTTTCCTTATTTTCACCACTCTCTGATGAGCCTGTAATGCATTCAACCAAAAAATTGGTAATAAACTAAGGTTTTAAAGAACATCTTGTTATAAAGCATATAGAAAACTTGCTCAACTTTATGGTTTATTTAACTAACTCCTCTAAGGATTCTAGCTTAAAGAGTGTTTGTCTAAATGGCATGTCTTATCACAATACTAATGATATGGGCCTAAAAATAGGGTCATAGTTTTTGTGCAAAGGGAACCAAGCTTAATGGAGCTTTTTTAGCTTGGTGTAGCATTTTTGAAACTTTTGCATAATCTTAATCAAGTAGTATACTAATTTATTCTTTATGCCATCTTCCTTGACTATGAAAAAACTTATAGCTTTGTTTGACATAGCAAGGTATAGACACAATCTTTAGCTGGTGAGTGGTTTGAGAGCAATGGTGGATCTTAGAAGTATGTTTTCAGTTGATTGAAGGTCGATTCACATTCTTCGCTCAAGAGAAATCCCTTTGGTTGACTTAAGATTTATATAAAAAAAAGGGAGAGAATGGTTTGCAAATTTTAACAAGAACATGACAGGTTGGCTATTTCCTCTATCAAATTTTGTACTTCCTTAGTTGCCCTTGGTAAGGGTATGATGATGATGACATTATCTTTTGGAAAATGATTTATATAGTTGGTAAAGAAAGCAAAGACCTAAATGAATAAATGTAAGCTTAGTTAAGATCTTACAATGTATTTTTATTTGTTTTGATTTCTTATTTGAAAATTATGAAAATTTCATTTCTAAGTGGGTTAGAGGCATTTATGGCCTTAGTTTGTTGAGGAAGAAGAAATATATCTCTCACTGAACACAACCAAATGATTGTCTTTTCCCATTGGGTGCTAAAATGCCAATCTTCCTTGTGAATGGCTCATATGGAAACTTTCCCTTCTAGGTGTCACTAAGTGATATACAATTTTGGGCAGACTGACTGGATCTAATAAATCAGTAGATAAAATCTAGAAGTCCAGATCAAATAGGCACTCAAGATATAGAGGTGGAAAATTGGCATTGGGATCCTAAGTATTTTAAGTCAAAAACTGTCACTAAGGTAGGTGATTATATAAAAAAATTTTCTATTAGGAATTTGTTTGTTTTAAAGTACTTATTAAAATTTATTGGTGTAAAATGCAGAAACTTTGGAACTTGAGAGGTTTGTGTGTTATTCTTTGTATTTTGTTTATATATCATCTTTATTTTCATTTTTAATTTCCCTTCATCATCCAGATAAAATACTTAAACTGAACCCAAGTTACAAAGCTCCACCTTATTATAAACCTTTAATGAAGGAAGCTAAAGGACTTATTCCTATGATTAAAGTTTCCATGGCTTGGTTATCTCATCTTTTCTAGTTCTTCAATTGCATTGCTGAAACAATGGTGTTTGTTGTCTTGAAATGCCTGGGATCCACTAAACATTACTTTATTCCATAAAAATTTAACGAGTCAACTTCTCACTTATTCTTGATTATTTCATGAAATGAGGATTAAGATTTTGGGTGACCAGGTTTAACAAGTTGCACTTTTGAAGTTGATATCTGGTTGCTATCTTGGCTTTTGTTGATGGTATATTAGGTCTAGAGAACCCATTGGATGTTAATTGGTAGTGCTAGCGTGTTACATACCATCTATAGTGCATTATTTATCTATGAAAACATATTTCAGTTCACTGGTAAAGAGTAAACTATAAGCTAGATCAGGACCCTTTTATTGTATAGAACTTTCTAATAGGTGCTAGGTTTTGAATTAGGTACATATGTTGTTGAGTGCAAGTACATAAATTTAACTTTTATCTTTGAACTCCTTATTTTCTCTCTATCTTATCTATAACATAGTATATATTACCTAGCTATTACCTTTCTCTATTAACCTCTATATTTGGATTTGCTACAAGTAGTTACTAATGCATCTATTATTTATGCTTCCTTACTAGTCAAAGAATATCATGGATACAATTTTCTCGGTCTAATATTTAGTTCACAAAGCGAGAGTCAAAAGAACTTGGAAATTGTAAGTAGTTTGGTCAATAAAACTGTAATGTTGCTGCTAAATAGAAAGAAAAGCAAATAATGACAGAAAGAAAGGTTTTGGGTGTTTTAGTATTGCTTGGAAAGTTTAAGTGAATTTCATTATACTTTTCATTTTCTAAACTAGGAGACTGGAGCCAAAATATGAGTTTATGGTACCAAAGCAAGCATTGGAGAGAAGGTATTATATTGACTAATATTACTCTCTCAAAGATGATCTTGCATGTATTTCTTTGAATTGCCATTTACCTCTCCTGATTCTTCATATCCACTATATATTGCCTTATCTTGGTTTACCATGTCTAAGTATAAATCTAGATGACATTGTTATTTGGTAACTTGCTCTCCAAGATTGAAGTTTCTCCACCTAATGATAATGAAATTAGGAGTGGTTATGAAGATCTAAAAATTCATGTATCAGTTGATGCATTTGAGAAAGTTGATGTAGCAGTTAGTTTAATTGAATCGCTACTCTCCTCCATCTTGGTGAGTTTTTACTTACTTTTTAAGATCAAAGCTAATTTATTTGTTGTTAGTCCTTTATAGATACAACTTACATGGATAATATATTTTCTTTTTTATGTGTGCACCTTTTATGGTTGTTTTGATAAGTACACCCCTTTCCTCTTCCAGTAAGTTGACCTTGGTTATTCTGTGTATAGGAAAATCTAGTAGCTAGAGATAATGCATCTATTGGCAATCAAAATAAAGAGGCATCTACTACTACTAATGAAAAGAAAGGAATGGGACAAAACTTGATTTGCCTTGAATGTTCTCAAGCCACTTAGAGAAACCCAAATCGTCATCAACAACAACACTAAGCTTTTTGGATGATTACAAATTCATGGACATGGACAACATTAGGTAGTCGTTCAGGTTATACTCTAATATTTTTGTAATCTGAGTATGAACATATTATAATTTGTAGACTATTTTTTTATTTATTGTTTTGTTTATAAGAATTGTTCAAATTATCATTCATATCTTGTATAGGAACAAATGATCATTCTTTAATGTTATATTCTTTTTGTTAATATAATTTAATGATATTTATATAATCTTACTTTATATATACAATGTTTGATTTTTTAATTATAATATTTTTGTATGATTTAATTTTATAATAATAAGCAAATAATTCACAATAAAAAACATGTCAATACATTATATACAAAACATATTGTTTAATATCATGGATTAAAAATATAACAAATAATATATTGCAACATTATTAAAAACGTAGTAAATAACTTGGCTTTGTTATAAAGAACATAGCTAATAACTTTTAGCTACATTATAAAAAAATTAGCTAATATTATATAGCTATGAAGATAAAAACATAGCCAAAAACTATTAGCTACGTTTTATTTTCGTGTCAATTATTTGGCACTAAATTTTTCCTGCCAACATTCGATTTTTAGCCATGTGTTTTTAATGTTTTAGCTACGAAAAATTTTCGTAGCTAATATTTTTTGTATAGGATTTATGAAAACGTCAACTATAGTTTTTAGTTAGAGGGAATTGGCGATGCTTTTTGTGATGAAACATAAACATCACAATTAACTATAGGCGATGTTTTTTTAAACATTTAGCTATGTTTTTTTTCGTAACCAATACTCTACTTTGTTGTAGTGCTAGGAATCAAACTCTCTCCATTTTTTTTATTTATTGTATCAGAATGTTACTTATAATGGTGAATCTTCTTCATTTAAGGAATAAATTGCAAGCCAACAGTGCCTTCAATAAATCCAGCCTTTTTTTTAAATGACGAGTGATGATGTCTAAGTGTTCCATCTTTCATCTCCATCCCCACTCAAAACCACCTTTCACTCTAAAGTCTCACTTTACCTCTCTACCTATAACCACAACCAATTTCACTATTGTCTTTGTACAAGAAAATTGTAGCCTTTTAACCCCCATGGTTTCAATCAAATCTAAAGATGTTAGTTTATAAGAAGAATATGGCTTCCAAATCGATCTAACACTTACCAATAAAGATCTAAAGACAACTAGTCCTTATCAACAAAGCTTTTCTGGTTAGAAAATGGCTAGTCCTTAGATTGGTTTATGGTGAGTGTGCTTGCATATAACTAGGCAAGTAGTATTGTTGACCTTGTTGTGGCAAGGTAGCGAGGAATCACCACAGTTATAACCAACTTAATACTTCTAATCCCATTAGTTGTTATGGGAGATCCTCATGCAATACATTTTTCTTTCTCCGTCTTGGCTAGATCTTCTTTTGGAATTTATAGAGATCTAGCTCCACTTAAAAACTCTTTTTGTTTGTGGATGGTATTGGATTCACACTTTGGATTATTGAACTTTACGATACATATTATGTCTTTTTAGATAAAATAAAAAGTCTCTATTTTTACTCAAATTATTCAAGTAAAATATGGATTATCGCAAATATTGTTATGTCCTAAATTTCACTTTAAAATTGTGAAATATAAGGAAGAAAGTAAGGCATACTACAATACCTTTATTAAAAAGTTCCTCTTTCGATTACTCTACACACCACTCATTTTACTATTTGAGCGTCAAGTGACAATGCTAGAGGAAACTCCAATAATCATTTTTCTTGCATGCCTAATTCATCGAAGAAAGCACACAGACCTTACATCCTAAGACATAAAAAAAGGCCTACATAATTTCAGGCATCATCATTTGGTATTGTTTGTGAGAAACTAGAAGTTCTTAAATTATTCTCATTACTTTCTACTCAATCTGAGCACTACATTGAAGGAAGGATAATGGACACAAGGAATCAACCTATGAAGGAAGCATCCTAATCACAGCTGAAGAAAGCAACCTGTCACTGATTCCATAAGAGCTACTCACCTATGAATTGATTTTCCATAATCGAATTGTTACAGCAGCAGATTAATCTGTTAATTTCAAAAAGACAACATGCATATAACTCCTAACAGCCTATTAGTTTATGCCCTACAGCTAATCGATTGGTTGTAGTTTAGTGACAAAATAATTTAAAGACATTGCTTATCTTGTACATGTTTAGATGTATATAATAAAGTATATTGGATAATTATATTTTGCAAATAAAATTATAATGAGATTTATATTAAATTTATATATTATCCTTATAATTATGAGATTTATATTAAATTTATGTATTATCCTTAAATTGTTCCTAGTTATTGTTCTATTAAGACTAGGCATTAATAGAATATAAAAAGGCTAGCATACATTATGTTTTTCATTATGAAGGAAGTAGTCGATGTCATATATTGAAGTATAGAGATACTTAAATAAATGTGTGGGTGCTTGTTAGCAAAACAAGTTCACTGAATTGACCATATATGAGAAATATATTTGGAACATTACTTGTATGTCTGTAGAAATTCTCATTATGATGATTGTATAAGTGATCTTTTGACTTGAGGTCTCCAAAGTTATCTTGTATAATGATTGCTATATTTTGATACTACTTATGATGTATTCGAATCATAAGTTGTTCAATTTGTAGTCATTGGATGTAGCATGAACTATATGGAGGTAGTTGAGTGATCAATATAGGATTCATCATCCTAAAGTAATTAGGGAGAATGTTATATTGTTCTCGATTAGTATTGATTTGGGAAATCCTTTAGCCAAGGTAGAATGACATTTTGTAAATAGTTTATAAATGTCATTAATTGAATCAATAGCTAATGACGGAGAACTAATATAGGCCCTATTTGGTAATCAGCTGAGTGCATTAGGTGTTAGCTGATTCTATTAGCTGATTTGACCAATGGATAACATTAGTTGTTTATTAAAGATGTTTGATAAAATTAGTTGTTTAGTATTAGATATTTAAGTGTAAAATGACATATAAGGGCATGACTTAAAAAAAAGAACTTATAAGACCATGACTAGATATTTAATTTTATAAAAATTAAGTTTTTTACCAGTTAATATATGTTATAAATGTTGTAAAATTAGTTTGTTATTTAAAAAATCAATCTAATGTTTAGCTTATTCTAAATTTGGTTTATATTTATTTAAAAAACATGTGGTTAAAGTTGATTCAAATTCGTTATAAATTTATAGTTTATCTTTTTAATGTTAGTGTCCAAATTTAGTAAAATTGTAGATATCT
>JAOQMM010000172.1:6227785-6238032 GCA_027563515.1 Erythroxylum platyclados | reverse complement strand
ATTTCAAATAAAATTTGATTAAATAATTAAAATAAAATTTGATTTTTTATAAATTTAATTTTTAAATTATTTTTTAAAAATAAAATAATTTTACTAATTATTTATTAATAAATATTAAATAAGAGATTAAAATAAATTTAATTAATTAAAAATAATTTATCTTTAAATTTTATCTAATATGTAATTATCATAAATAATAAAAATATAACTACTTTGATATTAACAACCAAATAAGATTCCATAAATGAAAGTAGAATCAAACATTTAACTATTTATTTAATGTCATTTTTAACTATATTTGGGCTCAACCAAAAATTACTTGGGCCTATCCGTTTAGTTACAAACAGGATTAATTCCATGTAATAACTCCAGTTGATGATTGTAATTAGTTTTACCCTTCTTATGTAATGTTTTATTATTTTGATATGTGGAATGTAACAAAAAAGTGACAATTGCAATCATCAAATTCAAAGCATGAATTGGATGGAGTGTCCAACTTTTTAATGACTAAGCTTTGTAGGTTGGTTTGCAATATAATCTATGTCAGCCACAACTCCAGTGGATATGTATATTAACTCGCTCCCTCACTTTATTTAATGGCTTGGTTTCATATGGGAAAGGGTAGGGAAAACCAAAGGAACTAAGACATAATTTACAGACTTTCAGCTGATATTACAATCGCTGGGATTTTCCCTTGAACCTTCATCAGTAGAGGCATCACCGCCAGAAAATCCAGAAACATATGCCTCCCTTTCATCTTCGTCACTCTCTACATCATCTCTACCATATCTCCTTTCAACGTATGCCAAGGATTGCCGCCTTTGCATGCGAAGAAGGTGCATAATTACGTCTGGACCCAGAGTTATAAGTGGCTGCGCTTCTCTACCCTGCTTATTTGACTCCATGATCTGTCCAATGTCATGAATGCCAAGCCAGGTTCAGGATGATCACAATTAACATATGCTACAGATTCCATTAAACACAGTTCAAGTTAGTAGTACCTTTTCTATATTGTGAGGCAGAGGAGGAGCCTCACTGGCAATGGGAGCCCAAAGCTTTACACTCTTTTCTATTCCACAAGTAGCAAAAATAGGCAAATGTGGATGGGGCTCAAGCTGATTGACTACATCTTGATCCCCGAACATAACGCGAACAAGCTTGGCATCTTGCTTCTTCCATATAAATATATGACCGCAATCAGAGCCACTCATTACATATTCATGATTAGGGCCAAAGAAATTAACTCCTTTAATCGTCTCAGAATTTCTATGGCCCATGTAAACTTGAGGTTCTTCCATCTTTTGCAGATCTTCAGGTTGTATGGATACTGGGGACGGACCCATTCCCATGTTCTTCTGGAATACATAAATAAGCTCATCGTTGTAGGTGAGAAGTAGTTCGCTTGTGTTGGAATAAGCCAATCCAGTGATATGTACGCTCTCATTCCCCATAAGGTGTCGGGGACAGAATGTATTCACAGGTACATCGGCTTGACATGATGCATTCCATTGGCATTTTCTAATGTCATAAACACGAGCATATTCATCAGAGCCTCCTACTGCAAAGTAATTAGGATTTCTTGAGTCAATTTCTATGGCATTCAACTTTATGGTATTTAGATGCCGCTTGCTATCTGCAAGTACAGTGCAATAGAAAAGCTTTGTAGAAGAATCAGTCCGCAGATCAAACTGCAAAAGGAAGACAAAACTTGATTCCCAGTAAAGCATATGACATAAGGATGTATAAATACGAACATATAATGCATTTGACCAACATGATTCACAAAACCATCTTCACTGCAGCTATAAAATATGTAAGGACTTCCTGGCTCCACTGCAAGCTTGTAGACACGCCCTAGGTGCTTTGCCAATCTTTTTGTGTATACTGTCCCATTCTCCGATAACTGGCCAAGCCTGACCTGCAACAACAACAATCAATTCAAATGATGGTGTGAGAATTATTCTATGTTTGAATCTGTTCAAAAAGGGTCTATATAGAGAGTAATGGTAACAAGAATAATATCAACAGTAGATATATAATTACATCCTTTAATATCCAAATATTTTGCATAATATTTTGCCTGTATTATGCAATTAATATAGTTCACTATGACGTCAACTTGATTTTTTAACCAGTTATTGAACCAAGTTGGACGTTGAGCTTTGGTAAAAATATTAGGTGTCTGGTTACAAGATGTTACAGAGACAAGAGAAATGGTTCTTTGTTCGACATGATGACAAATAGAGTGACAATTGTTCTCAATATATTTCATATGCTTATGAAATACATCACTATGAGCAATTTAAATCATACTATGACTGTCACAATAGATGTTAGTAAGTGATAAGTGTTTAATTCCCATATCTTATAATAGCCAACGTAATCACAAGAGTTCATAAGTGGTGTCAGCAAAGACTTGACGTTCAACATCAATGTCGAAATAAGTTACAACCATTTGTTTCCTACTTCTCTATGAGATAAGAAAATCACATAAAGAAAAAGTTGTAAAAAGACGATCAATAGGATCTCCGGCCTAATCAACATCAAAGGATGCTAGGAGCTCCAAAGAAGAGAATGGCAATAGTTGTACGCCATGAAATAAATTAACTTTAACGTAGCTTAGAATAGGATGCAATTTATAATAATAAGTTAATTGAGAAGCTGCCATTAACTTACTCACAATGTGAACTATATAAGCTATGTTAGGACAAGTAACTGTAAGATATATCAATCTTCCCACCAGTTGTATCTAGAGGTTTGTCATCTATTAGCATGAGTTGAATATCACTTTCAATAGGAGGTGAAGCAATTTTACTGTCACTTATACCTGCACGAGACAAGAGATCAATAGTGTACTTTTTTTGAGAGAGATGGTAACCCGAATCATCATTAAGGACTTCTAATCTAAAAAAACAAGTTAAATGTCCTAAATCTTTGATGTGAAAGTGTTGGTTAAGGTATTGTTTCAATTATGTAACACTATCCAGGTCATTGTCAGCAATAATCACATCATCTACATAGAGTAACAAGACTACATAGCCTCTATTTGTGCGTCGTGGACTAGAAATAAATCTAAATTATTGAACAACTGAGTTAAATTTGGCAAACTAAACACGAAGGGCTTGTTTAAGGCCATAAGGAGCCTTTTTAAGATGAATGACAACATCTGAAGAATGATATCCCCTAAAGGTGGCCGCATGTACACTTCTTCAACAAGGTCACCATTAAGATGCATTTTATCATTTATTTGAAACAATTGTCATTTCTTAACGGCAACAACCACTATGAGACTACAAACTGAAGTGAGACAAGCTACAGGAGCAAAGGTCTGCTCATAATGAATACCATACTCTTATGTGAAACCTTTAACAATAAGTTGAGTTTTATAACATTCGATAGTACCATCCGCCCTTAATCTTATAGATCCATTTATAGCTTACTAAAGTCTTGTCTAGAGGAAGCATGATTGGATCCCAAGTCTTAAGTTTTCTCTAAAGTCTACAATTCTTCTTTAGTGGCTTACTACCAAAAAGAATTAGCACTAACTTCTCTATAACTTTGGGGTTCATAGGAGGAAGTGATGGTTGAGTTAATATAATGATATTAAGATCAAAGAGACTAATAGCATAAGGTTTTAAATGATAAGGGAGTTTAGTGGTCCTAAAAAGTTGTGACGATTGGGATGGTTCAATGGAATTTGAATCCTCTGATGGAGCTGGATCATCAAGTGGGAGAGGTGGTCTTTGTTCTTCAAAACCTGCAACTGGGAGAGACTCAAACAAGGCTGGTGAGTTAACAGAATCAAGAAATAAGTCAATGGAGGGATCGGTAAAGAAAAATGTGGATGGTGAGACTTGGAAGGAAAACAAGAATGAGAACATTTTATGTTCCCAAAAGGTGGCGTGTCTAGAGATTTGGAAACACCTAAAGATAGGGTACCAACATCTATATTCCTTAATATCACACTAAAGAAACAACATAAATGAGTCCAAGGTTCTAATTTGTGGCGTTCAAGTGACTAAAGAAACACAAAACAAACAAAACCAAAAACTCAAAGAATATTGTATTCAAGGGTACGAGCAAAAGGACGTTTATAGGGAGATTGATTACCTACAGTAGTAGAAGAAATACGATTAATAGTATAAACAATAGTAAGAGCTGCCTCTCCTCAAAAGCTCTCAGTGCAAGAGGAAGAAATAAATAGGGCCCTTATTGTGTCAAGGATGTAATTGTGTTCCCTCTCAGCTCTCCCTTTTCATTGGAATGTACTTGGACAAGAACAATGAAACAATGTACCCATGTTGGGTTAAGAGAGTATAAAAAAATTATCCTTATATTCCATGACATTATCAGTTCAAATAAATCCAGATATATTGAGAAAAATCATCACCAAAGATTACAAAATATTTGGAACCTCCTATAGTAGGAATAAGAGAAGGACCAAAAATATCATAATAAATTAAATCAAAAGAAGTAGATGGCATAAAATTGTTCTTTTAAAAGGTAAAGCATGATGTTTAGCTAATTGACAAAATAAACAATCAACATACTCTTATTTAACAAATCCTAACAATCCACTAGAAATTAGATAATTTAAACATTGAAAAGTTGCATGACCAAGATGATATTGCCAAGTTCTAGATGTAACAGTAACACTACAACCAAATTGACTCATATGTAAATGAAATAGCGTAAGTTCAAATAAATGTCCCTCCTTATGCCAGTTCTAAGGATTTGCCCCATCTTTGGATCCTAAACATGACAACCATGACGTGAAAAATGAACATCAAAACCAATATCACATAATTGGCCAATAGAAATCAAATCAAGTGACAATTTTAGAACTAAGAAAGTATTTAGTAATGTAAGAGGTGAGACATGGTATCGACATGGCTAATAGTCATGGGAAAATTATCAACGGTGTGTACAATGGGTGGGTAGGAAATTGAGTGTGTATTTTTGAACCTTAAATGTACATAACTCATATGACTATAACATGCAGAGTAAAGACACCCGGAAGAAGTAGTGCTGGTGTGACATATTAGGCTAAGGTTGTAAAATTACCAGATTGAAAGGAAAGAAGTGTTTCTTTAGAATATTAATATCAATTTTGATCAAGAAGAGTAGCAATGTTGGGCTCAGAAGACTCAAGAAAATCCTTAATGATTGCAACAATAAAAGAAGAGGGCTTGCACTGTTGATGATCAGACTTTTGTTTAGCATCCTTTTTGAGTGGCCTGATCAGACATTCAAATATCCAATGGCCAAGTTCTTTGCAATAATTACACCTCCCTTTCTTCGAAGGACGTAGATTCTACAGTACCCAATACATTGTCAAAGGAGTGATGAGATTTTAGTGTAGCTAACTTGGTTTCTTCATATATGAGCTCAACAATAATTGTCTCTATTTGACAAAATGGATCTGATGTAAAAGAGATCCTCACATTGGCTCAAATTCAAAACCAAAGGGCATCAAAAGTTTCATTACATTCATGCAAGTTGATCCTCAATAGCTTATAACTATGAAAGAAAATCATATATAAAGTGTCCAACTTCCTGTTTTAGATGAGGCAGTTGCCCTAGTAACCGAAATTGATGAGCAACATCTGATATAGAATACTATTTACCAAGCATGTCCCAAACCTCTTTTACAATTTCAAAATGAACAAAATGTCATTTGATTGCTGGCTCACATGTGTTGCAGAACCATATGAGAATTTGATGATTTTTACGATCTCATTCTCCTAATCATTCCTTAAAGTCCTCAGGATTTTCTCCTAGCTTTTTAATGGGTTTAACAAAATCACATGTAACATAATGTCATAGCTTGCGACCTTGTAAAAGACTAAACATTTCTTGAGCCCACAATACATAATTAGTCTCGTCAAATAAAATAGTAATAGGTTTACCAATGTCTTATTCATCCATACTTGTATATATATAAGTGGATATAGTGGATATCCAATAAACAAACGAGCATGTGCGGAGATTGGCATGTACGGGGACTGGTCAGTGCAAGGGACTACATGACTCCCAATTTAAGCAGTTGGGGACCAACTAACGACAAGACATTTGCATGGCAAATTGGGGGGAAGCAGATGGACTGGCCAAAACAAATGGAGCAGAGCAATTAGGAGAAGCAAAAGACTTGCACAGCAATTGGAGAAGCAGAGGACTTGGCGAACAAGACCAAAGTAGCAACAATCATAGACCAAATCACAAGTGTTGCATTATGAGGATGATTTGGCCAATGTTGAACCGGTTAAGATGCAAGAAGAGTCTTTTATACGACAAGAACAAGCTAGACAAGCTATAGAAATGATGACAACACCAGAAAAGGTTTAATGTGGCTCTGATGCCATGTGAGAATAATCAGGAGAGAATTGTATGTATTATTCCATGTTTGAAATGTACAAGAAAGCTCTATATATAAAGTAATGGGTACAAGAAAAAAGGAAACAATTAAAAATAAATATACAATTGATTGCCCTTAATTACTCAAATATTCTGCATAATATTTTGCCAATAGTATGCAATTAACATAGTAGACTAGTAGATGGAAAGATGAAGTAGTTATAGTTGAAGCTAATTGGCATTTAGGTTTTTTTCCCTTGACCAAAATTTCGAAATGGGGGATCCAGACTGTAAATAATGAGATGACAAGGTTAAATTGAATGCAAGCATCAAAATTAAATTTTCATAATTGTTTCAGTAGTTCTCAAGGGTTGCCTTGTACAAAAAAATTGAAAAGTAACTAAAACCTTGAAGAGAAGCTTGAAATTGCAAAACTAATCAGGAAGATAGTTTAAGAATAGAAATATTGAAACAACCACGTGATAAGATGATTAGGAAATTACACTATGCAACTAGAAAGTAGAAAGGTAGCCTTCAAAAGATTATAAGAGTAAGAAACTATTAGTATATGGGACTTCACCTGCCCATCAGCAGAAGAAGTTACTATCCTCTGATCATCAGAGAATGGCATGATTCGGGCCTGAAATATGTTGTCATAATGACCAGAATGATAGGAGATCCTTTTGGTTTTAGTCCCCCAGTCCCATACCATAACTTGCATGTCATCAGAACCAGACACAAGAAGATTGCCAGCCGAATTGAACTCTATTGCATTTACACAGCCATCATGGCCGAGTAACTTCCCATAAAGATTCAATTTTTCCACCATAAGCTGCATGAAATTGCAGAATAAAACATGGTCAGCGTCACCGATTTTTAAAATTAAACCACTTGATGCGTACCTGTAGAAGCAATTAATTCAACTTCACCCCTTTAAACCCAACCAAAAGCATATTTCAACACTTTTAAGCAAGGCATGCGATGTTTATTATAGAACTCCACCGAGTCCACTGTTGCTTTCCCTGTTTACTATGGAACGAATAATTTTGATCGACAAAAAGATCATTCCTTTAAATTTTTTATCCATTGATCAACGCATTCTTAGAAAACAGTAGTAGTATACATGGGCATGAATCAAAACTGGTGGAAAGGCAAAAAATAGAAGTAATGTCAATCTAATTACAATCAAACATCAAAACAAAACCAACAAGCTGATTGAGATGCTTTCAAATGTAATTAATGTAAAGAAGAAAAAAGTTTAGGCAATTCACGAACCTCGGAAGCAGAAAAGCGGCGAGTGAATTTTCTGGGTGGAGATAAACCCACTTCTCTGTGAAAAATCTGTGCAGTCCCATGTTTCAGCCGCTTGTAAGGAGCCTCCATTAAAACACACTCACAGCTTAGATTGTCCTTACACTTAATTATAAGCACAGAAATGAAACCCTCTAGTCTTTTAAGAGAGAGCGCGGAGCGTTTAAAGAGAGTTCTCTTACGTCTATCGGAGTGATTCGTTTCTTTCTCTTATTTGTTTCAATCTTGGAGGTCTGCCTTAAACCATCAAGTAAAGTTGTTACTAACCATAATTACAAAAATAACCATTTTATAAAAATATCTAAAAATTCACAAATTGAAGAGTCTTATGCATTAACTTTTTTTATTTGTTTCAATTTTAATAATATTTTTCGTATTTTTATTTATATATAAGTGCAACTAACAATCCTTTTATTTAATTTTAAAATTCTTTTATTCATGGATTAAATTCATATCCGAATAACTCAATACAATATAGTTTTAGAAGTTTGAGATGCTTTCAGTAGACCTTTCTTTTAATCCTTTTGCAATTGCACTCAGAATCCAAAGCCAGAAACAGAAGAGTGGAAGGAAGCTATTCTCTAGAAATCATCCTAATCATTTGTTTACAAAAATTACAAGGATTGTAATTATTGTCAATGAACATTACACAAAAATGCTACAGCATCTGCCCAAAAGGCTCGGCAAAACCACACTATCTTGTGTGTGTATGTGACTGTGACGTACTATAACTCTTTTATCTCCCAAAGAAACCACCACATACTTCAGGTAAAAGCTACAGGGTATACAAAAGATTCTCCAGATCCATCTTTACAGTAATTGTAACCTCCAGCCTCCCTTTTCAACCTCCGCTTTCCCAAATGGAAACCCAGATATCAAAGAAAGGACCAAAGGAAATGGCATAGAAAAGAAGTACATCTATCTATCTTCTACTCACCTTGACTATTAAGCAACTTGAAGTATATGAATCTGGATCATACATTTCTAGGTCAAATGTCCGAGCAAAAAAGCGTTAATCCTCTGCTAGCCAAAATGAGGTCTCATCATCTCCATTTTGGACGGTTTTTGATCATCAAAAATGTTGTGAAACTCTTTCCATACTACTTTTTCATCTTAGAAGATAGGATGAAGTATTATTTAGTCATCGTTGTCAGTTAACAAGGTAAAAGAGAAAGGTCGGAACTTGTAACCATCACCAAAGTAGAATTTGTTTTGAAATTCCACCCAGTGGAGACGCAAGGCATGTAAGAAGGCACTTAGTGTCTCCATCATCAGTAGTATGAAGGCAGTGGCAAATGCAAAAACTGCGAGTCCCACCAAGCGAACCACAATATTGTCGTACCTATGACATTATTATAAATCAGATATCAATTCAAAAAGAATACGCAACATAAGACTTTCATCCACGCGTAAAGAAATATCAAAGTAAGAATACAAAGCAATTGTTTAACGTCTCTTGTAGATCAGTTATGAGAATACTTTTTAACAAGGAAATCACTTGCTTTAACAACACAAGGAACTGCAGCATAGAATGTTTTAACTGAAGTTTCAGTGTTTTATGCATTTGATTAACGATGAGTAGACAAAAGATTAAGCACTGAAGAACCAAAGAACACAAATGTGTGTGTGTTGTGGTGTGTGTGAGGGAGAGAGAGAGGGGAGGAGAGAGATAACAGCACATTTCTGCAAGCATCAGCTGTGACTGGATATAAAATTACTCACCCCCAAGCAAGAAGGAGGACTTTCTCATAGAAAACAGTTGACAACTCCGAGTGTGCCAAGCTGCAAACGAAGTAATGAACATAAACTATTTATGAAACAAGCAAAAATTTGAGGAGCTTTTAGAAAAAAATGTCTTGCCTCAAAGCCCAAAGCCGAAGATATGATGCTGTGTTCGAGACTGCACCAAGAACAAACTCGATAGAGTGTATCATTTGGTGTACAAACACTTCACTGAAATTAAAATCTTCATGATGTCCCCGGGCAGAATCAGGTTCTACATCAAGATCAATCTCAGCATTGTGAAGAATCCCATACGTACGACCTTGAAATCTCTACATACACCAAAGAGTAAACATGAGAAGACCATCAAATGTTTCATTATTTAGACCAAGAACACTTCGATAGTAAGCACTAAAAGCAAGCTTCAGCTGAATAAACTAATGTACATTTACCCGGAAAAACTAATGTTAGAACTAAATCTGAAAATAGTTCCATGAGAATGAACTTCATCTTAACGTCTTAAGCTTCCATATTTAAAGCTTTAAAGCTTCTACTCTCAGAAGAGACATTATAATATAATGAATTAACATTTCCATTTTCTACCAAACAGAAAAACATTTATGGACAAAGTAGTATAAGGAAGATGTGTTGTACCTCTGAATGAAGTTTCTTCAATATGAATGGTTTAGGAAACAGCATCCATGGAACCGCAATGAGGGCCAAAAGCAACAATACTATCTGCAAAAGCTCAAGCATAAACTCAACCATTGAATATTTGACAGAGATGATTAGTAATATGCTAGATGTAGATAAATAGGATAGAAAACATGCCTGAAGTGGTCTCTGGCCCCAAAACAGCT
>JAOQMM010000172.1:6210622-6227685 GCA_027563515.1 Erythroxylum platyclados | reverse complement strand
TCTCTGGCCCCAAAACAGCTCATTCTCTTCAAGATCATCAGTAGGACTCAAAAACATGTAGATCATCACATGATAGAGATCCGCCTGAGAGCCAGTGCACCACTTGATTATAATGAGAAGTGAAAGATACCCAAAGAGGCAGTTGAGGAAGATCATCTGTGGCACAAACTGGTACCTATTGACAAGAAGTTACAAGTGACATGCTTCCTTTGAGCAAAACATAAAAATTGCAAAAGAGGAAAAGAGAGCAGAAACAAACCTAATGTCGAGTGAGCTGCTAAAAAAGTGTGCATTGAAATAACTTAGTACAATTCCTAGATTCATTTGGGCCACACCAAGTAAAATCGACATCTTCATCTTCAGAGAGTTCAAAAATGGCAGTTCTGAACGACTTCCACGCCAACTAGGGTCCACTCCAAATGAGTATGAATCCTGGTATTTGATTAAACCAACTGTCCGTGCATCACTGGTTCAAAAATAAAGAATAACAATTAAGCAACCTAGTTCTTTCAAGGTAAAATCTGTCTATTAATATTGTATCTGCGAACTGATAGCATAAAGAATTGAGGCTTTCATGAACCTGTAAATAGAATGTCAGAGATCAAAAAACATACGATTTCCATCAACAAATATAGGTTCACAAATTATTAACAAACTAGAAACATGCAGATAGGAGTGTAAATTGATTCCCATCCATAGCAGCAATCTAACTTTCATATGGAAAGGCAATAATAATAATGACATTTTCGTCATTTCCTTGCAGCAAATGAAGCTTTGCTTTGCTTCAAAGTCAATTAAAATTGCACATTCTATTGTAAGAGCACTACACTATAAAAAATCCAGAAAACAGGGTGCAAAAGACAATTCAAGGAGTACCACCGCTTCCATCATTTTAGAACACAATGGGGGATATGGAAGTGGGGGTTTGCATTTCATCAAGGGAGGTGGGTTTTTGTGTTTCAACTCAACAGTTGCAAGTCCTAGAACATTCAAGGCATTGAATGAAGTGTTCAAAAGTATAAAATTATTTCTAGCTGGCACCATTTGAATATATATGTGAAAAAAAAAGTATATACCTGCAAGTAGTGTCCCGACATTTATAGGCAGATCCACCAAAGATGTGAAATGGAACAGAGAAGAATTCATTGTAAATCAGGCCACAGTAAATTGAAAAAATTGACATTAAAAGTAGTACATAACGTCCACCAAAAAGCATCTCCATAAAGCTTCCAAGTCTCTGCAAGAAAAAAATATAAAATTTAGGTATATTAGCTAATGCATAAAAGTTAATATTTTACACTGCAATCAATGATAACAAGTTTGATATATTGTGGCACAGAAATCAGGTATAACTTTTTTCAGTCACACAGGAACAAAGGAAGCATTCATTTAGCTAAAGCACAAACTTAATTTGAAATGTGAAGTTTCATAATTATAAATTGATGCAAGTTTATTTATGTGTGAGCACAAGGGGTTTATAATTCAAATGTTGTTGCTCCACCTAACCTTATCCCTTTGAATTTCAAGATAATAAATCAAATTTAGTACAAGAACATTACATCAAAGTCATTATTCTTGCAATTATACAAGTTTGCCCCTTAACTCCACCAAAACAACTTTTAAATAACTGAATCTTAACACGTGCTTATCTTAATGAGAAGGAGTCAAAGAGAATTTGCAATTATACAAGTTTGCCCCTTAACTCCACGAAAACAAGCTTTTAAATGACTAAATCTTAGCACGTGCTTACCTTAATGAGAAAGAGTCAAAGAGAAAGAAACATAAATGTCATAGAAACAGCTCAATCGAGGAACATGATCAATACCAGTAAACAAAATACTCCTGATTAGAACTTCTTTTAAAACTGTAATAAGACAACTTCACAAGGTACATACCTGATTACTAAGTTTATTTTCCCTTGCTATAAGGACTAGTGCTCCTAACAGCAAGCATATTCCATGGCCCCAGTCCCCAAACATTACCGCAAAAAGAAATGGGAATGTAATGACGGTGTAAACTGCAGGATTTGCTTCTTGATATCTAGCAACACTGCCAAATAAGCAGTTACATCAGCCTTTTTAACAGTTTAATGGGTCATAAACATGGCAGCCTTGTCTGCCAAAAGGTTTGTCCAATTGCTTAACAATATGCAGCATCAAATCCAAGAAAGGCTACAAGCACCCAATACGCAATTCCAAAGTTGCCTCATTCAAAAATGACAGATGTGTTATGTATTTTTGAAAAGAGTAAAGTATGAACAAACGGCCAACTTTTAAGGGTCTTAAACTACACTTTCATACTTGTCAAGAAGAATCACTATAATATCTGTGTCAGGGCTCACCTTGAACCACACCCTAGAAATCTTTGTTGTATTGAAATCAAAAATACTTTCCTATAAAATGTTTTTTATTCACCAAAAAAGAGAGAGAGAGAGAGAAAGAGAGCAAAAAAGTTGCCTAAAAAACTGTTGACAGTTCACTAAAAGTACTAACCCGTATGCATCAACAATTTCCTGAAATGCATTTGTGAAGCGATTGGTTCTGAAATAAGTAGGAGGTGACTCCAAAGTATTCATCACGTGGAATATAATGCCCACTTGTGAACTACTATCAAATGTTGCACGTTGAAGTGTCTCCTGAATCTGTTCATCCAAAACATGTTTTTGTAAAAAATTCAGCAAAACTTTCAACCAAATAACCTAATCGAATAACAAATGAACGATAACATTCTGACAGAAATAACGCAAGTACCTGTGCTCTTGCAGATATAGGGCACCAGCCCTCTCCAACAAGACATTTTTTTGTAACATCAAAATTCAGCATATTCAGTGTGTCATACACAGCTTTCTCCCGTCTTACCTGGAAAGTAGAGCCATCCACTATAATGATGAACAAACCATCTACAAATGGTTATCACATTCAATTCACATGCTCGTCCAAAAGTCGTAACTTCCATTCGACCAAACAAATTCAACAAACAAAATAATTATCCAAACGACTGAATCCTACCAGGTTCATCCATATTGTTAAATGAAATTCAATGGAAGCTAACGCCTGATTTCGGTGGCGAATTCCAGCATCTAAAGTAGTTTCCAGTTCAGAGAGTCTCGATAAAACCTGAAATAAAAATAGAACGTTCAACATGAGGCAGTCCAAGATTCTTTATGTACTAAGAATCAGTGAATAACTACTAACCATACCAATTGGGCCAAGACAACACCAAGTTAAAACAACAAACTAATCACGAACGTTGTTTCAATATCATTTTGGTAAGTGCAAAAAATATGGGAAAAAAAACTTTTCCGGAAATTGCACTATAAAATGGAGAACTGCGATGACACATGGTTATCTAAGACATTCAAACAAAACAAACTACAGTAGCTTATCACATTGAAGCATGAAGCACAAAATGCTGCATTTCCACAATATTGTCCTTACTTCTCTTGTTAATTGCCTCTGTTTTGTGATATCTTCGGGAACAGGGAAGCAATTTGCCCCAAAGGCTTCACAAATTTTCAGAATCTTTGTTCTTGCCTGCTCACCTGAGAAGAAAACTACAAATACAGTTTTCTCAACCTGTAACAATAAACACTTTGTGAATCAGGCTAAATGCAGAAAATGAGTCAATGTATTTTCCTAAAAGTAAGACATTGGAGGGACTGAGAATTAGCGAGGATGAAGAGTAGTGAATGGAAGAATTAAATACTAACAAAAAGCTTATCTAGAAACATGTCAGAAATGAAAGGCACAAACCACTTCAGTTGACACTGGATCCATTATCTCTTCATCAGCCGATGCCTGATTGAAAAGCATATTACCCCTCATAGCGCGAAATAACATCCTTTCAAATCTCATAACTTTTGATCTAGGTATAATTCCACTTATAAATCTCAAACCAGATTGAGTTGATGGTGCAGAGCTCAACTCCTGCATAGTGCAGGCTTGTGTATGAATGTAATAACGGCAAATAAATTCAGCACAAATGACTCAAATGTTGCATGAAATAATATATGAACCTGTTCGAGTAAAGATGCTGAATCCTCACGACCATCACTGGGGAACACATTCTCATTTAACTCTCTTTCGTCTTCTACTGCATGACCATTACTCGATACAAGAAAGCCAACAGCCTGGAATCATCCAGCAAAACACAATGGCATCAACAAACTGGAGATCAAAGATCCCATAGTTCCAATCATCCAGCAAAACACAATGGCATCAACAAACTGGAGATCAAAGATCCCATAGTTCCACTATCTAATTATTTGCAAGTACAGGGGATTTTATCATAATCAGTTTCCAAAATAGACTGAAACCAATAATAGGTACATGAAAATTCAGAGATAAATTCAACAGTTAGCAAGCCCAAAACAAACGAAGTAGCTTTTGAATGTTTAAATTCCTTTCACAAAATAAAAATATCAATCAATCCCCCATAAAGGATGGGAAATACAAGCCAGAGGAAGGGTACTGGATGGATAAACAATTGAACAACCAAAGGATTAATTTATAAAGCCACGTAACTGTCCCTTTATCTGTCTGCATGCTTGTATGTGTGTAATGTGCATCTATGCGTTAGAATCACTCCCATCTCAAATGCAAATTTGCTTAACCTATAAAATAAACATGTTGACGATTAAAGCCCAAAATTGAAAGAATTAAAAAATCTTTTTAATTTCAAATCAACATATGATACTAAGTAAAACAATAGATTTGTTGAAAATATCAATTATATTGTACTTAAACCACCTGATATCAAAGACATAGCTGGAGTTAATAAATTCACTAAAATCTGTTTTCAGCTCTTCTATTTTGGTTACTGTATAAAGATCGAATCTACTGTGAGTACGTCCTGTAGCCTAGTACCATGCCTATTTATTTCTTTATGTCGACCACACCAAGGAACCCAACTTCATTCAAGTAGCAACACAGGAACTAAGGCACAATAAGGAAAAAAAAAAAGGAATGAAATGAATATAATGAAATTGAAAGGAAAAGAATTTAAAACACAGATAATTTAGCAGCATATGATATCACTTATTTTCTGGTCAAAGTAGGAGTATGATGGCAAGAGATCTACCTTCTGCAGCACCATTTTGAATTCCAAAAGCTCATTGTATGTTTCTCGAAGTTTCTCGCTGTTAGAGTTCATTTCAATCAGCTCATGTTCATGTTCAGCGAGTTGTATCTGATATCAAAAGATATAGACAACATGTATAATTAGGTTGAGGAATGGCGATTTCATATTGAGTTGATACTAGCTAGCTCTGTCAATAACAGGTTGTTGCAAGCATCATATTGGAAACAAAATTCTAAAGCAAACAAAAAAAAGGAAACCAACAAATGAAATGAGACAAATGAACCTCTAATTCCTCCAGCTCAATATCCGGTTCTAAAACAGGACATGCAGAAGATAGTAGACCTGCTTTGTTGACTTGTTCTTTGAGGAATCTTAACTTCCTTGACATTTCTGCACATCGCTTCACCTATTGGAAAATCACTAGTCAGCAAAACAGCAGTTGCAAAATAACAATTACAGTTGATATTGTTCTGAACTGCTAATATGAAGACCAGTAGTCAGTGACAGGGAAGTATGCAACTGCTAATATGAAGACCAGTAGTCAGTAACAGGGAAGTATGGAGGTCCAGTTGATTCACAATCTAAGGAAAAAGACTAATGATGGTAAACAACAAGAAAATGATAGGCAAAAATGTTAGATGTGGTTTTAAACTTGACAACTGTGAAGCAACAAGAGAGTAGTAAGTCATTCTTGCAAATTATTTTAAAACCGCTAGAGGAGAAAATTTGTACATGCCAACATACATCTTGTAAGTGTGAAGAAGGTACCTGATTGACAAATGTCCGCTGGAAAGGGCTTTTATCAGCATTTAACTGCCAAGTAGAGAAATGTACATTAGCCCATTTGATTGAACCACAAGATTAGAGTAAAAACCAAATCTGCATAAAGATAACCTAGCAGAAATGAAACGCATTCTATCTTGGAGGAAACTGAAATTCATGCTATTACCCCAGAACTTCACTGGACATGATTTTGATTGATCATTGATATGTACATACAAAAGCATTGCTGCTTTCGACAACCAGAACCAAGATAAAGTAACTTATTTTTCATAGTATATCTAAAGGGAGACCGAAAATGCATCACTACATCTATCCATTTGTATACATTAAGTAGTAACTCTTCACAACTACTCAAGAGAACATCCATCCCCAACCGAGATAAGGTGACTTTTAGCTAAGCATTTATCAAGAGATGGTGCATACACATTCATACTGAAGTTAAACAATGAACAGTAAGCTATTATCTCACAAAATCATAATGCCGGAGCAGAGTTGGCTCATGGGATATATCAAATTTAATCCCATCACGTGGTGTAAAATAGACATGAATTCGTACTTACATGAACCACTCGCTAAATAGATGAAATCAGATTCGATAACCAAATAACTCCTGAACCAGTTCTATAAGCGAAATTGTGACAACTAGATAGTTCGCGACAATTCAACGAATTAACGGCCCAAAAACACTGTACACAACCAAGATCTCCGGTGCTAATTAAAAAGAAACAAACATTCAAATCCTTCCAAAGCCAAAATAAAAGCTTAAAAAAATTCTGATCTCCATCACTATTTCTGCGCAGTCAAATAAAATGTACAAAAACAGAAAAAGAAAGAGCAAGTTGGATCTAAGTAGAAACTGACATCCCGGAATTGAAGGACGCCGAGTTCGCCGAGATACGTGATGGCACGGTGAGCGGTCTCAGCGGGGATGATGAGCTGAACAAGCGACATCTCCTCGGAGCGCATCAGATCCATCGGCGGCAAGTTGTCTACGAACCGGTCCCATTTCTCCATAACACTTGCACAACTCTTCTTCTTCTTCTTCGACAGAGAGGAGTAAAAGAAAAAGAGAGAGAGAGTGATTGATTATGTCAGTAGTAATATTTAAGGCTGGTCTCCTCAGATCTCAGATACGACATTTGTCTTCTGAGTTCAATCTTTCTCTGTTCGCGTTTTGTGTTGTGTTGTGTTGTCATATTAGGAGTAGAGTGCGTCTTTGTGCTTTGTGTTTCGGTTTTCCATCGTCAACTGCCACTGGAATCGGGAAATTTGCTTTCTCTGTTCTTTTCTTTTTAAAATTTTGTCTCTATATTCATATTAATTATATGGATTATCTCTGCTTTTTTTTTGTGTGTGCTTTGTTCTATCTATATAGCTTTTTTTTTTCTCATGCAAGAAAGTTCACATATGTTTGAGTACAGCCAGTCCCCATCGCGGCGGCGATTGATGTGAGACGCCTTACGGCCGAAGGAAAGTGAATACATGTGGTTCAAATGAATCAAACCCTCTCACCCAGTTATTCTATTCTAATTCTGTTTCGCTCGATACACAGTTGTTTTATAGTAAAAATTACATTATATTATATGCAAAATTTATAAAACGATGTTGTATTATACATGAAATAAGATTAGATAAGAATTAATTAGAACCAATTTTTTAAAAATCGAACTGGTCAAATAAAAGATTTAAGATTCAAAAGTTCAACCGGTATTAATCTGTTATAAAACTGATATATAATAATTAATAAATATAAATATAAAAATAAAAGTGCACTGATAATATATATTATTAATAGATAATAAATATAATAATTTACACTAAAATTGAATCTAACAAAAATTTTTAAATGATAATAAAAATAAAAATTTTATTTTATATTATCGTTTATTTAAAAACTCATAAAAAAGTTAAATATGCTTAAAGAAAGTTGAATAAATTAACTTTATTCTAACTTCTTTTTCGATGTCATTTAAACATACTCCTTTTTAGTTTAAATATTATTTTTGATACATTCTTAAATTATCTGAGACATAAGTACTTATATAAACTAATTAATAATTAATTTAATAAACAAATTCATGATAAAATAATAATTAGTTTTTAACAAAAATAGTTTTAAATTTTTCAATTAAAATATAAGGAGATAAATAAAGAATCTCAATTTTAATAAATATAATTTTTTAGTTATATTAAATAAATTTAGTATTTTTAAGAATAAAAATAGTAATTTTTTTAATAATATAATAATGTATAACAAAATTTTAAATTAAAATAATAAATAAAATTTGAAAATTTGAAAAAATATAATTTATTAATTAAAATATGTGATAATTAAAAAGAAAAACAAAGATAATTAAAAATTAGCTAAAACTCAAAATCTGGATGAACAGTAACATATACGTCTCAACATAAGTTATTAATCGGTTTTCTGATAAAATCAGGAGGGTTTTTCACAAAACCGGCCGGTTTATTAATTAATCAGCCGATTTTTTATTACAAAAGTTATATAACATAACCGGACAAAAAATTATGTCAGTTTTGTATTTTTTGGATTAAACCAGCTAGTTTGATACGATTTTTAAAATAGGATATTGTTCCAAATATATGCTAGTTGGATTGTGATTATCAATATAAATGATTTAATCTGATTTTATTTAAATTAAATTAGATTTTAAATTGAATTCAAATTTATAAAATTTTAATTAATATTCATAAATTTATAAATTTTAATAAATTCATACACTTCAAATGTATTGATTTCAAAATAATATTTTTAATCACAGAAAAATTAAAGTTTAATAATTTTTACCTTCAATTACTTTTTATATAAATTCAATTTTTTAATCAAATTAACTATTTATCTTACTTATAGGCAGTAATAAAGGATTATCCGGTCCTAAATATTATATCTTTTCGTTAAAATAATCAACTAAATATATATATATATATATAGAATCGTCAATGTATTTTTATCCAAACAACGCAGGGTTGAAATGTTGTTTGAGACATCGAAGAAAGGACCTGCTCTACTAGAGAATCTCGCTTCACTCAACACTGTACAGTCCGATCAACCGATAGAATTGTGTTAGTATTTTCGCTTACTGTTACTTCTCTCTTTACATCTCCCTTTTACCACATGCGTTTTTTATTTTTGATTTGCTTGTACCTTGCTGTTTTGGCCTTCCATTATCTGTAACTGGTATGATTCAGAAGAGCGTATCTTGGTATTTAGAAGCAATCCCGTTGATCATTGGATAAAAAGCATTTCTGGGTAAGTTTTGGATTGAAATTTCATGTATGGGTTTGCATGTTCTTGAATCAAGAAGTTGATTCATAGAGAGTACATTGCATTCTTAGGTGAAATGATGAAGTGGTCCGATACTTGTGTCTCCAATATGAATATGCCTAAAGATGGGCCTTTTCTTGAAGTATCCAATCAAATGGCCTAGAATCATGGATTCATGACTTCAAAGTTCTTACAAACCGCAAAAAAACAGTTAGGGTTTTGCAGGAGTAGTTTTTTGATTGCAAAAGCATGCTTTCTTTTTTATATTTATGTTAACTCATTTTTTGGTGATCAGAAAGAATTTTGATATATGCAACATGAGGAGACCTACGGATGATGAAAAGATTCTCGGCTACAATGATGTTGTTCTTAGGAAATCTGATTTGGGTATCCTCAGCGGTCCTCACTATCTTAACGACCGAATAATAGAGTTCTATTTCAGCTACCTTGCTACTAGCCATCCATTGAAAGATGTCCTACTGGTTGCACCTTCAGTTGCTTTCTGGATAGCAAACTGCCCTGATGCTGATACTCTCAAGGATTTTGTAGAACCTCTTGAATTGCCAATGAAGAGATTGGTGATTTTTCCTGTCAACAATAACAATGATGTTACTGTTGCTGAAGGTGGATCACACTGGAGCTTACTTGTTTATGAGAGAAGTTCAAATGCATTTATTCATCACGATAGCTGTTATGGAATCAACAAAAGAGCATCTTGTCAACTTTATGAACATATTAAGGGGTTCATGTCTACCTCCGATGCAGAACCTCATGCGTCATATGTTGGACTCACCGATTCGCCTCAGCAATTGAATTCTTATGATTGCGGATTATATGTTACAGCCATTGCAAGAGCCATATGCCTTTGGATTGAAAGCAATGACCTGAAAGAACCTAACTGTTTATGGTTTTCTGCCGTGAAGGAGCAGGTCACTCCATCTGCTGTTGCTGATATGCGAGGTGAAATTCTGGAACTGATTACAACTCTTATGCACAATAACTGAGCCCCATCCATGAGAGGAGGAGCACATACATACGATTTGTTCATATCTCAAGCCAAATTTTGGAACTGAAAATACAACAGTTCTTCATAAACTGGGGCATGTTAAACTTGGGAACGTAGGAGATGGATTTGGAGGAGTTCTGTTTTTTTTTCTTTTTCTATTTTTCAAAATGACGTAGGACAAACACGAGGATCAGGTTTGGTGAACTTTTTGGATTTCGATCTAGTGGCTGCCCATATATTTAAGCGAACAAACACTATGGCAGAACTTGCTGCTAAGGACAAAAGGAAATACAAATCTTTGTAAACTTCGAAACTGCATATCCTGATTAATTATAGCAACCGTGCACAATGCAAGATTACTGAGCATAATTTATGCTTTTTCTATATGTTTGCCTTGCTATGTAATCAACAGAATTGCTTTAGAGACAAATAAGACTAATGTTATCTGGATTTTTGGACACTGATATAAGTGCCCCACAAACTGCAGCAAGAGGAATGTCAGTATTGCTTTGTTCTGTTCTACTTTTCTATATTGCTTGACCCTACCCTGAGAATAAGATACAATTCTGGAGGGCAGTTTGTTACAAGATACGATATAGTATGAAATAACCTATTTGCAGAAGTACCCATAAAAGAAACCTAGGAAAAGGGTGAAAAGTGTCCAGACCACATTGAAGTCAGATTTTGATACATCATTCTGGCACCAATGGAAGAAAAAAAACACACACAAAAAATAGCAATTTGAAATCTCAAAGTTCTGCTAAAGGAACTCATAATGGATATTTGCAAGTGAAAAATAATTTACATTTGTATGTCTATTGGAAAGAGCCTAATAAGTAACTATCACTCACATTCACAATTGTGACATGATGCTACAAATTTTGAATGAAGAGGGTACTATCTTCAGATCCGGAGGATGAGCCAATAGGCTTCCATGCCAAGGCAAATTCAATTATGAGATGTGTAGGAGAGAACTGCGTTTTATTGCATTAGAATGTCTCCAGAACACTGCACCAGCAGTAGCAATCGTGGGAACAAGCCCAGCGGTAGCAATCGGGGGAACAAAGTGATACATTCAGAAATTTGCATAATAAAATCAAAAGAATTAAAGGAGCACCCCAACCCAGATGAATTTATACACATGTACTGATGTACATGGAAAACTATGAGCTCCAATTTTCCTTCATAACCAGGAAATAAACAAATTATAGGAGTCCTATTTGTCGGAAACCAACCTTCATCAAATCACGAGTACAACGAAAACAAAAAGTTTTATGTTTTCCGATTAGATATCAATAATTTAATAATTTGAAAAACATTCGAATAATAAAATATAAAATCATACTTAATTTGATATTTTTAATGAAATCTTTTCAAAACTTTTTCAATATGTCCGTTACGAGCTGATCGCGTGTTTAGCCTATAACAATATCCACAAAGTAGTAAAAAATACTCTTTTTGAGAAAGATTAGTAAAAGTGTGAGCTCATTACGTTTTTTCCTATTTATAGAAAAAGTATTAGGATTTTAAATTTTATTAAAATTAAATATTTAAATTATAATTACAATCAAACTCTAATTATAATTAATTTAATTTTAATAAAATCAAATATCTCATATTTAATCCCTAAAATTTCTTAAACTTTACAATTAAGTCCAACTTATTTGAAATGGATTCTTCTCTTTTAAACTACTTTTTACGTGTTCTTAATATATTGGCAATAATTATAACTTACAATTTTAATTCATAATTAAAATTAGACAAATTAAAATTCCTTTTAATTTATTTTTAATTCTCCAACTAAACAATTTATAATAATAAATCGAGATTGACGTCTAACAATATATCTGACCAACCAAATATTAGGAATGTTGAAGTGATTTGACTGAACTCATCCATGCATGGTTATGATATATAATTTAATCCTTTCGTTATCTAATGTTCCAATTGGACAGAATATGAATATAATGTCTGCTCGTTTTAATCCAATCATGTTTGTTCTTGTTGTTTAGTAATCGATTCATAATTAATATTTAAAAATACCTTTTCAAATGTCAATCTACTATGGTCAGAGAAATCCTTAAATCATCAATAATCAAAAACAGTTGAATATTCTCTCTAATTACTATCAAGTGATGAATTATTTATTGAATTATCCAACTATCTTTATGTGGTTTATATTGCATCTAAGTACTGCAGATTAAGCTATCCTAAATAGAACAGGTCATAAGTAGCATCAAAATATGGTAATTCTCAAATGAGATACCTTGACAATCTCTCAAGTATAGGGATTAATTATATAACCACTATAATGAGGAAATTCGTAGACATCTAAGTAATATTCCATTTGGTATCCTCACAATAACAAATCCAGTCTTTCACTAAGATTTTGAATAACTGTCTCGAATTCAAATTGATTATGCTTCGCCCCTTCCTCGGAGAAAGACAATCAAACAATTCCCAATCATGGTCTTTGCGGTATCTGGTCAGTTCAATGATCTTACTCTCTAATAAGTACTCACACATTAATTTAAGTATTTTCATACTTTAATTTATGAGATCAATTACTTTCTTTATAAGAAAGAAATATAGCATGTGTTAATTTTACTATTTCATCAATATCTCATCTTAATAAACTATAACTATGAATAATTTGATAATAATACGTAAATGTAAATTAAATCTCATAATTATGATCTCATCATAATTTCAATTACACATAATTATTTCAGGAATTTTACCTTCAGTATTAAAACATAATACATAATTAACATAATACATAAAGATAAAGATTAAAAAATGTCTTTATTAATTCAATAATAATGTCATACATAAAATTGCAACCAATTAATTGGCTGCAAGGCAATAAACTAACACTATTTTCGTACCAATTCTAGGATCTAAAAACCCAAGAAGTTACTCTTAACAAATCATTTATGTCTTTATCCAAAAAAAATCAATTGAGAGGAAAAAAACTTTACATTCCTTGGTCAATTTCTTGTAAAGTGAAGAGAGAGGAGGAGACAGTGCAAAACAAGGTGGGCGGCCTGATGACGTTCAGGCCTCTTCACAATGTTCAGCAAATCCCATAAACAGAAATGAATGATTCTCACGATATCATGGAGTAACTCTGGATTCTTACTACATTAAAGGATCACTCATATCATGCTTGTGTCCACCGGGTAACTCCCTAAAACTCGCAAGAATGTGGCGAACTCCTGCGTACGTCCATAATTCTATGTCATTCATGGTCAAGAACAGTATCATAGGATTGACTCGAAAAATAAAGTCAGATAATATAAACCTTTAGATGCCTGAGGGCATTTTGTGCATTCTGGTCGGCCATTGATGCCTCGAAATCCACGTAGAAAAGATAGTCAAAGTATCTGCTAGAACAACAAACAAATATTCCAAATATGACTCCGTTGTCTGAGGAAGATGGTAAACAGAGTGGAGTTTAAGAAAAATCCAATTATCTAAGGAAGTTTTTCCTGATGTTTTGTGTATAAATGCATCCATAATCTGTCACTATACGTACGTTGGAGAACCAGCATTGCCATCATCGGATCCTCTCAAGGGTTGCTTGCGCAAGGGACGGCTCTCAATCTGGTTAAAAATCAAAGTATAAGACAGCCTAAAGAACATATCTCACAATCCAGCTTCACAAGGATGCAAGATGTTTTCGAGAGAGGGAGCTGCGGGGAGAGGAGAGAGCGGATCAAGAATCACCAATTAACCTTTAGGAAATATCAATTACCTTAGTTAAGTTGATTTGTCGCAGAGCGAAAACAGCAAGTGCCTTGAAAAGCACTCCAGGACCTTCCTCCAGTGAAAAGACAATAGTAGTCTGAGATACCAAGAGCCATATTTCTTAGCAAAAGTCTGTTTTCAAACAGTCTACAAGCAAAGATGGATCAGTAATTTTAACTTCCTGGAATTTTCTATCATAAAATAGCCAACCTTGAAAAGCCTGTCTGTGCCTGGAATTATGGGTTCCCTTGCCAACATCAGAAACCGCGTAACATTATCACAGTCATCCTGTAATGAGCATGTAGAATTCAAGCCAGTATGAATAAATGAGCATTTATTCCAGTATCACCGAGCAAACATTATGTAAAAGTTAACCTGAATATCTTCAGCTAGTATATTCAAGTCATAGATCCTAGCAGCAACAGCACTAGCAACAGCCCCAGTATCTTGTAGTTTATTAAGTGCAACATGCTACAGAAATAGAGAAATTAAAATCAGTTGCAAATGAAAAATCTGACCATTCCATCAGTTCTATTAATTAATGAAAATTTTGAAATTGCGCTTGACAAGGCTATAAAATAAGTTATGAACTGCAACACCAGTAGCAATCCCATGGATAGGTAGGAAGCAATGCTCTCACCAATTCAGAATCACCGAAATATACATGATGGTGGGAACAAGCTGAATCCCAAAGTCACAAGGAAATGAGTTGCTAATAGATGGCATTAGGCCTACCTTTGCTGCACCTGCAGTATCATCCACTGCTTCTCTTACCAATCCCAACTTCGTTAATGTATGCTCACATTGAGCAAGAGCCTGAAACAGAAGCAGTACCGAATAAATAGAATAGAAAATAAAGCTTCAACAAGATCTACTAAATTATACCTGTGGATGACTTAGAACCCTTTTCAAGTCTTCAACCTTAACCCCATGATTTGCTAATAAGCAGTGGCGTACAGCATATTTAACTTCACCTACTATATGCAGCTTGTGCCGAAGCAAAAGGTCGTAATTTCTGTGGATGCTTCCACCCAAAGAATTCTCAATGGGCAAAACTGCTCTTTCAACAAGCCATCGTTCAACAGCCTGTCAGAGGGAAAAACGTGAACAATGTGCAGTTAACTCCATTAAAAACAGATCATATAAACAGTTCTGCACCCAAAACTGAACATTTCTCCTGGGAAAGATGAGACTTCAATCTATGTGGAATATTTTCAACACTTTGCTTTAACCAAATTCAGTCAGGATGACTTGGAACTACACCAAATCCATTCAACTCAACTGCGTGTGAGAAACAGGCTAAAGGTGCTGAAAAATTTGTCAAATCATGAGGGTTCCTGACTAAAAGTATGACAGCGTAGGTAACAGTGCCTGAGAACTGAATTTTCCTAAATGGTTTTGGATGGGAGAAAATAACTTGTGTCATCAGATGCAATGTAAACCCCTAGGCAAGACAAAGAACCAGACAAATGTAACTCCGCATTTCTCTGCCAAATACACCACAAAAAGCACACATCTTCGCCCATGAACTACATTGCTTTTAACTTGTTTCAAATCAACCAGACAAACACACAATGGGAAAAGCATTATCTGTATGAGAACTACTCATTTGACACACTGCAGTCATCTAAAATTACAAACTTATAATCAATCCATCAGCCATGGCTCAACATACAAGTAAATGAAGAAACCAAATTTAGGAGCAAACAAGAGAGAATGGTTTAGGAAATGACTTCAAAAGCGGTATCGAATTGATCGCACGGCACTGCTTCGCAGTTTGGGTAAGCCTTCTCTGCTGCAGACTCACTGTAGGCGCCACGAACACCCTGTATCACACATGTGCAACTATTACAGAACAAAACCAACATTAAAAACAAATTCAATTCTACATTCTGTAAACTAGGCACCCACCTGGAAAGCGACGCGAAGACGCGATCCATCAGAGACAGAACTGGTGGGAAGATTGGACGATAAAGGCTCTAAAAAGAAACACCCAGAAAGGAAAAGATCCCAAAATCAAATATTTCTCATAAACTCAAGAAACAAATTAACAAAACGGCAATTGGGTATTTATCATACTTGGAAGCGCATCTCTTGCCACCATGTCGTCGAGTGATTCTTCTAAGAGACTTTGGAGCTCGGGTTTGCTCTTCTTGGGGCCCTCGTCATTTGTGCCGCCGTGAACGCAGGCCAAAGCGAGAAGAAGGCGGCGGCGGCGGCGGTGTTTCGGTAGAAACAGTGTCAATTTGGTCGACCCCAGATGAATTTGATCGGGATTGATGGTGATTTGGCCAGGAGGTGGGGCCAACATTGAGGAGCGAGTGGCCATCGATTTGATAGCTAATATTGAATGGTATTGCATGCAATAAAGGAGGTAGCAGCAGAGGCTAGAGGATGAGTAGGAGGCGGAGGAGTGCTGAAGGACTTCGTTAAGACTGTTTCTGTTCCATATTCAGTTGCAAGAATCGAATGAGATCATTCTAACAAATCCCAAATGACAGCGGTTGATCCATGAATCTTCACTAATTACCATTATATTGTTAATAAATATTCTGATATATAAAAATTAAAAAAATCTGATAGAGAAAAGGAATTGATGACTCCATAATCCAAAAGGTTCGAACCAATTTTGACTAATTGCGTTTGTGAGATGATCCGTTGCTTTCTAGTTGATGATCAATTGGTCTAATATGTTGGTCTTCCAGTCTCCAACCTTGAAAAAGAAATAGTAGAAGGCCATTTACTATATGCAAGCTTATACCTAAGCTCCAGCAAGCCTTAGTATGTTTGGGTGGACTTAAATACATTAAAACATTATTAACCTTAATAATGTTTTAATTAATATATCTTATTAATTAATATACAATATAAGAAACGTGTTTTACAGTATAGAAAATGTGATGTTAGATCTACCGTCCCTCGGATATCAACTCTCACCAAATTTAGAAGAAAATGGTGTGAGGATAGTCTCAATTCTAGATTACTATGATGTCTAAATTTCAACTTAGAACCACCTACAAATCGTACTTATTGAGAGTTTAATTTCTTAATTTAGTACCAACAACTTATGGTCAATGAGAATCTGAAATTTTCAACTCATTACCAACAACAAAATGGTACTTGCAAAATTTAAATAATTGTATTGAATTGATAATGTTA
>JAOQMM010000172.1:6184427-6195706 GCA_027563515.1 Erythroxylum platyclados | reverse complement strand
TCCTTAGCTTATGACTCCAGTGACCTCACCCTTGCCTTTGCAAGACTGCAAAAACAGTATAATGGGCAGCTAGGGTTCGATGACCATGATCATCTGTCTCTTCTGGGACACCCCATTAGTGATATTCTTGGAAACCCTGGCATTGACAACTCTACTGCAACTCCTGCATTTCTTGAAGCACTGAGTGGTTTCCGAGGCACACAAAACTCCAACTTCCAAAATATGTACTATGGATATGGAAGTGGGAACATGGGAGATGTAGACAATTCTGGTGGTTGTACTAGTGGAGGAATGGGGCTGCCTTATGCAGATATCAGTGGGGCAACAACATCAGCTGTGTCAGTGACCACAATGAAGCAAAAATTGTGCAGCAATGGTATGGAAGATGAGAACAAGGTCCTGTGGGGCTTTCCATGGCAGGTTAATGGAAATGAAAACTTGGGTGATGTTGATACAGGTATGGAAAGCTGGAATGGACTGAGTTCAACTTGCCATGGCCTTCTTAATAGTCCCTTAATGTAGAGAAGACAACTTGCAGTCAACAAATTAAGCTCGTTAAGAAACCCAAACAAACAAACAGTTTCTCATTTAATTAGGCTAAAATCTCAGTTTAAGTCCCTTTGAGTTTTGTGTTAGAAGAGATACGATTCACCAGACTCATCTCTTCGTCTATTTATTTTGTTTTCATTTTTTTTCCCTCTCTTGTTACTGGGCTATATATATATTAAGGAAGTTTCATATTCATTAACCAAGTAGGGAACTCGCAGAGGTGCGATAAAGATGCAAAATTCCCATTTTAAAGAAAAAGAAGTAAGGAATGATAGCGATGTTTCGTGGTTTTGTGCAGTCTGAACACTCTGAAACATTGAAATAGTATATTGGTAGTAGTTGGAGGACTTACCCATATCTTTGAATGAGTTGGCGTTTTCCCTTCAAGATATTCTGTGTCATGATTCCTTATACTGAATACAAGAATGGAGTATTAAACTCAAATAATTAAGTGATAATGGCCTTCTTCAGGTCTCTTCTCCCTAAGCTTTTAGAAATTCAGTGAAGTTTGAGCACCGATTTCGGTATGGATTTTTATTCTCTTACTAGACAAAATCTAAGATAGATATGGGCGTGGAAGAGAACGGTCAGTTCTCACTAAGCAACTACACATTAAAAAAGAACTCATGTGAGCTGTGAAAGAATCCTTGAAGTTGACAACGAAGTCTTTTAGTACTTCAACGTCAGGGAAATAGCGGCAGTGGTTAGTTGCTTTTTAATGAATGCAGTGAGCAAAAAAAAAGAAAAAAATCCTTAAGGAATTTGAATATTTCGTCGTTTCTTGACCATAGAAGCCATCTGTCTGTGTGGACCATTTGGTGTTGGTCACCTGGTTGCTCCCTGTCAGTCACAAATAGGGTAGGCCTTGAGTAGGAGGAAAGTACCTGTCCAAGTTTCCATTTTCATTCTCAACTTTCTGCTGTTCACATTTCATTGCGCTTGCACTTCATATATGTTTAGAAACAAGATAACTTTTGACTTTCTACCTATCTTATAATATCGTAGCAGTATTGACTATTGAGTACTCTACCGGTTAATATTGGATACGGATAAATTTTTAAAATTATAAAATTGTTCTTGAATTTTTTCAAAATTGTAAAATAATCTTTTAATATATTGTTATATATAATTTATAATTTTAAATAAAATTTGAAATAATAACAATGTAGTTATTTCTGTTAACATTACTTTTCACGTATAAATAATAACTATTATTAATATAAAAAAGATTATTTCATCTTCATACAAATATAAAACTAAGGATAACACAAAGTACTTAAAATATTATAATTTTATTATATAATAAATAATAATTACATGAAAATATCAAATAAAAGAATAATAAAGTTCTATGACTCTATAAGTCTTTCAACAAGGGTTCGTTCCGAAGAACATAACCAACTAAAAACGAAACCTGAAACAAAAATATTTATAATTATATTTATATTGCATATATATAATTTAACATAACCATTAAATACAATTAAAATTAAAAGATGAGAATAAATAAAAAATTTGGAACTTTATTTACTCGAATATCTGTTAAAATCGCATTTACCCTAATTCTTATTTGGTACAAAATCATCATTTAAATTTATTGAACCAAGTGATGTATCAATACTTTATCATCTAAAATTATCTTCCAATTCATTCTCATCTATTAAACTTAGTCCCTTAAAGACTTAATTTGCTAAAAAATCGATATGGTTAACTCAAATTGAATCTATAGATATACTTATTTTATTAAGATTCCTAGTAAATAAATAAAATTCAATTAATAAGAAATTATATTTAACTTAATAATGATAATAAAATATCTTTCTCGAAATTTTAAATTGTATCGAACAAGGATAAGTTTTGAAATCTTTAGTGCCGTGATCTTTTTTTTATTAAATGGATGAATTTAAATGTGTCTCAATTCCTTTCACACTTTATTGCACTCAAACATTGATTTAAAATTTGAATTATAAACCTTTGCAATTTTAGAATATCATTTCTAAATTGATCCCACCAAACAACTGTAAAATAGCAAAAGTAACATTATAAACAAAATAAAGTGATGATTAATTTTGAACATGTAACAAAAGTGAAAAATATATACCTAAATTAAGTTTGTTTCTTTCACAAATAATAATGAGCATCTTAAAATCACCATAAGTATCCTTTTAAACCTTTATTTATGAGCTTAAAAGATCCTAAATCATCTCATGGGTAATAATTGTTGTAATAGTTAATAGTATTCTCCTATTAATTTCATCTTTATTTGGAAAACTTAGTCTAAAATAGACATTAGGATTAAAAAATACCCGAGTTGCAAACAACGGAGGGTAAAGTTATCTTTTTCTATCTCTCATTGATGATTACAAGATAATATGCATGCAAAGAAGGTTTTTTTTTAGATTGACTTTGATTGCTTCCTTTGACCTCTCCATCATCATAAAAATAACCTATTGTTGCCTTTTAATCACTATTAGCTAGATGATGTACTCTCAACCAAGGCTCGCAAACTCGAATGGGACCAAGATTTATGATCTTCAAGTAAAATTCTAGAAACCTCCAATCTAGCATTAGACCTAACATATTGAGATATGACCTACTTATCAATTATAAACATTTACCTCAGTTCCTTCTTCATTAAAAGAAAAAACTAAAGTTATAAGAAATTAGTCACAAATCTTGTAATAGTAGGATGACATAAATTTCTACAATTGGTGACATTTTTTCTCATTAAATTCAGGATCCATATATTATTATAGATGAACTTGGTCACATTTTTTTGTTTTCTACACAGTTTCGTCAATAATAGGAAAGTATCTAACATTTTCTATATTTTTTAACATCAGGTCAACGCAATGTGCAACATAAGGAGTCCAATTAGAAGAATTATATCTACTTTGCAATCTTCTTCCAATTGCTTTCTAAGTAGAATCATTGTCAGTAATGAACCGAACAATATTTTCTGACCCAGCTTCTTTCATAACTTCATCAAATATCTAAAAAAAGTATTAATATTTCTAACATGACTAGATGCATCAATAGACCTTAAAAACATTGTCATCTTTGTAAAATAAACCAAAAATTAATAATAGACTCTTATCTTCTATTTGTCCAACTATCACACATAATTGAACACCCACAAGTAGGGATGGCAATAGGCTGGGCTGGGCCCGGGCCGTTCCTAATCTAGCCAGGCTAGACCCACGGGCTTGCCAACCCGTGGCCGGACCCCCAGCTCGATGGGCCACTGGCGATTCGGGTCAACCCTACCTGGCTTTATATTTTTAATAAAAATTAAAAAAACGAAGTCACTTTTGACAAAATGATGTCGTTTTATACCTTCCTGTTGGGCCATGAGCCGGGACAACCCCTGTTTGAGCACGACCCGTGATCCAGTCGGGCCAAACAATCTCGACTCGTGACCCTATCAACCTGAGTCGAAGCGGGCTAGGTCACATTTGTCATCCCTACCCATAAGTAGCCTAAGTAATTATTCTTTCATCCAAATAATTGTTTATTTAATATATAAAATTGCTCAGAAGTTTACTTATATAGTCATCAATTGAGGAACTATATATCCTGAATCATAAGAGACAATAACATCCACCATATGCTGATAATAATAAAATTGTAAAGCATTGAATGTTATACATGAATTATACCTCCATCTAGTCATTGTCATATTCACATGAGGAGTTGCTTTTTAGATTGTAAAACACTATAGATTGAAAGCTAAACTCCAGGAAATAGGCATAAAGGAGTTAACATTTTTGCCTACTCCTCTTAAATTATTGAGTTTTTTTTTTGATACCATTAAAGGTTGGACGCTTGGATAATTTTTAGTTAACACCCTGTAAAATTTAAATTAGGCACAATTCAATTACTTTTATAATTTATGTTTTCTAAATTATTCAATTATTGAGATGCAATAAAAAAACCGTAAAAAAATAGGTTCTTCTATGCCTACGATCGAATCACTTAGTTTTCCAACATAAACGACTTCAACGAAATCATCGTAGGGGAGACATTGGGCTAAAATTATGACTCCTCATATGGACGGTATGACTTTTTAAATCTAACCAAGATCTTAGATAGCGATTTTTAAATCTAACCAAGAAAGATCTTAGATAGTGATACGAGGTATGTTTGCATTTTTTGTCGCAAAGTTGTCGCATTTAGACCAAAAGATCCCTCTAAATAGTAATTAGATTGATAATTTTGAATCACTAAAATCGGTAAAATTAAACAAAACGAAGCGTTCAAATTAAGAAAAATAAAAATTTCAACTCAAGTCTACCGAATCAAAATTAGAACAAGTTTTTATTTATTAAATTCGATGAAATCTAAATTATTTTACCAACTCTAAAATAACTTAAAGTAAAATAATAGACCCATTTTAAATAATTATTTATATTCAAATTTAAGTACTAAATTCATTTTAAATTCTAGATTATATAATAAATTTATCTAAATGTATCAGAAAGAACTCACACACTTAAAACTTAGAAAGTCTTTGAAAACTTTAAGGAGCTTATATAAAAATTTTCGAGGAGTTACATGCAAATTTTGTAAAAATTTTCTCATGAATAAGGGAAAGAATAAAATTTGGGGATTTTAGATGGCAGCAACTAAACAGTTGAAATATTTCATAATACGATTTACAGAACAAGTCCAAAGCGAAAAAACGACTGAATAGGCCTTAACAAAGCATCGTCTCAATCACGTCCTAAATGGTTCCATATGAATACACAACTCTCTGTGGCCACTTCTCAACATATCCAAATAGTAAACTCACTAGCATAGTATATGCATACGCGGAGGGAAATGAGATCACATTAACCTCAGTGATTGCAGGTAAAAGCCTCAGAACACCACCATTTTCGTCTGAGGCATCATCTGTCCAAGGCAACAAATAAGACATAGTAAACATTAACGTCAAATAACTAGATTATTAACACAATTAACCTACATTATGCCTGCCTGACTGCCTCAAGTTGTCCTGTTCTGCGGCTTCTTCCATAAGACCCCAATCTTTTTCAGCATGTTTCCGTTCTTCTTCTTTAGCAGATCATCATCCGTATCTTCCGAGTAAGGTGATATGATATTCCCGGGACTGTAGTTGCTGTCCATTGATCCAGTTCTCTCCATCAACTTCCCATTATTCCCTGAAGAAAGCATGGCTGCAGCTGCCTCTGCTGCCTTCCTCCACTGGTCAGACTGAACTTTCAGCCTTCTTAGCTCTCCCTCCATTTCAGAATTAGCAGCTTGTGCTGCTTCAAGTTGCTCGGTTACCCTCGCTACACGTTTATTGTTCCTATCTGCCTCCTCCATAGCAATCTCAAGCTTCACAAGTGCCTCTCGCTCAGCAGTCCTTACTGCTTCTATATCTACATCTGCATGCTCACTAGCTTTGCCCCTTTCCACTTCCCTTCTGCCAAGTTGTATTTTCAATTTTTCTTTTTCCTCCAGTATGTTCTGCAGCTCTGTCTCCTTATCCATTAAACTTGCTTTCAGATAACAAACGTTGTCCTTCAAATTTCTAAGCTCCTTATCAAGTTCTGACTCATTTTGGTATGATCCATTCTTTTTAAGCCTCATACTCAGCCCTTCATTCTCTTCTGAAATGCCCTGTAACTCGGTTTCCTTATCCATAAGCTCTGCCTTCAACTCTTCAATATCAACTTTTGCTTGCTTCAATTCCGACTCCAATTCAGCCTCCCTGTGAATACAACCAGATTTTATTTGCTCCACCAATTCATAAGCACTTCTTAGTTGAACCGTGCTATTAATTTGTTCTTCATGGAATTTGACCTCAGCAGCTTCTAGAGCAGATCGTAACCGTTCAACCTCAGACTTTAAAGAACAAACATCTGCTTCCAGTAGGTTTGCTTCTTGTGACCTCTCACTTTCAGTAATATCCTCATCAGTATTACAATTGACTGCACATGCTATGGTGCGATTGCTGCTAGCAATATGCAAGTCCGTTTCCAATTTGCTCACGAGTTGTTCCAGTGCATTCACGCGTATCCGTGACTGATCCAACTCTGACGTCACCATGTTGTAGGCTTCCATGGATTTCAAGCCATCAGACCTGAGTGCCTCTACACATTTCTTTGCAGCTTCCAGTTGCAGCAGAGTTTCATTAGCAAATGCTTGGGCCTGGGCCTCGGATTCTTTGCTGTCATTTAGTTGCCTTTTCATATTCTCTACAAGAGAGAGAGTATCCATCAGGTTAGTTTTCAGAGTCTGGAGTTCCGCATCCGCCGATTTAGACTGTTTGTTTTGTGCAACCTCAGAATCAATGACCATCTCAAGTTGAAGTTTACGGCTCTCAATCTCACCCATTGCAGAGGCGAAGGCAGCTGAGTTGATAGAATCCTGCTGCTGGATAGACTCTAGCTCTGATTTCCATGGTTGGTCCTTTTCGTTTGATATATTATGTTGCTCCACTACATGCGCCTTCTCAAAAGATGACAGTTCCTTAAGCTGTTTTTGCGACTCTTCTAGCCTTGAAGACATGTCTAGAAGTTGCTTCTTCGACTCCTCTGCATCTTTCAGAGCTTGCTTTTTCCATAATTCAGAAGAACTTAATTGGTCCTTTGCCTGCTTCAGTTCCTCCTGAAGCTTAGAAATCTGAGATTCCAATTCTGATAGTTTGCTGGGCCGCTTCTTCTGGAGCAAGAACCAAGAATAATGTTAAAAAAAATTGTTAGAAACATAACAATTAAGCTTGGAATTATTATGCTCACCTAATATATCTACATTTTTGTCATGAAATATGTGGATAAGCAGATGAATGTCCATATCTCATGATTGTCACAGAACCTACATTAACGTAGTTGACACTGTAGTGTTCCCAGATCAGCTGGAACTCCAAGGAGTCCACATAATTATTAATAAATAGACGATAAACAACGGAAAAAAAATAAAGAACAAGGATGCGCATTATCAGTTGACATAATCATGTTTTTATCATATAAGAGATCTCAATAGTTAATCAGAAACTGACAAAAGTACCATGATAGTTTTTATAGTACCATGAAAACAATTTTTTTTTTTGGTATAATGTTTTTATGTATGGATAATAGAGCCAGCACACCCTTTCTAAGCAGGAAGCTACTTTCCCTCGTCCGAAAGTCCGGTACAGGTCCCATATGCACATGTAAGTTCCCGTAACAAAAAAGAAAACACTATTCTTATGATTTGAAAATTCTGCATTGTGGCAGTTAAAGATGTACCTCAAGTACGGGGCTTCTTGGTGACCTGCGCTCAGTGACCTTAGGGCTTCTTTCCCTCGGTGTTCTAGATTGACTAGTTGAAGATGTAGCGTCAGAGTCTAGTCCAGTTGTTTTGAGTTGCCTCACAGCTCGAGGAGAGACCTTTTTAGGTGCTTCAGACGAGCCATTTCTGCAAGCAAAACCAGGAAATTTTACGACTAGGACTTGGAAGAATTTCAGATTCTTCACTCTCTCTCATAACTATCCAAGTAAAAGAAGAAAAACCATATAGCACTTAAAGATTCTAGTTTGTTTGGACCTAGTTTGGAATTTGAAAACTCCTAGCTGTATTAAAAGATTTGAATTTTGGAGATCATCTCTTATTTGAAAGCTGTGTCAAAACTGCAAGCCAACAAGAGGCCCCAGCACAGCTTGAGATTAATGCAGGAGACAAAAGACAAAATGGAAAGAATCTTTTCCTATGCCAAAAAATAAAATTGCAATTCAAGGAGTAAGGAAAATGGACCTACTTTAGAACTTGATGGTGAAATATGTATAGGAAAACAAGATGAACACAAAAAACCATGAATGAAGCGTCAAGATAAAAAAAAAAGATAAAGAAGAAAAGATGAGATGCTTAACCAACGACGAAGAAAACTGTAGAACTACCCCACGCCACGCTGGGCATTTACGACAAGAGATCATTACCCTCTTTCTTGTTATGGAAAACAGTAAAGTAGATGGGATTGAATAGTTGGAGCATAAAGCGAAATGTTAGAATTTAACAGGAAAAAATCAAACAAAGTAAACAAGGCCACTGTTATAGAGTTAAAAGACAAGCACAAAAACCTACCTTCCTTTTGGAGTCTGCATAATTCAATTATACTTGAATACACAAGATGAAAACAATGAGGTAGCGTAAGCTTTAGCTGGTTTTCACAATGCTCCCTGACCCACAAGACCTGCAGCAGATCAGAAAATATCACAAGCTGAGACAAGAGAATTCAATATGAATGCGTATGGAGAAATAAATGAGATCATGAAGATAAATCTCATATGCATCAAGAAGAGCAGAACATTCAATTACTGAATGCTGACCATTCACATCATAATAAAGTCAGAAATGCCAGACAAGTTTCATCTCGCTAACCAGCACTCAGCAATCTTCACCCTTTTCGTTTGCTCATTTAATGCTGCAATGGGTCCTACAGCTACTAGAATTACAAGCATAACCCCGTTAAACGTGGATGATTCAACGACTGTAGGGGCAATGCTGTAACTAGGTTGACAAACAGGTGAAATCCTACAATTTTGCCGTGAAATTAGGGACCATTGTGTTAATAAGTGGGGTTTGCTGACTAACTTTGAAAACGTTTCAAGGAAAGACTCATGTTTTCAAGACAATACCCTCTCGCTGCCTCTCATTCTGTCTGGTGAGAAAAGCCAGAAGCAGAGGGTAATCTATCGACTATTGAGTACACGTCTCAGTGTAAGAGATGAAGTCTAGCTAAAGGGAATATTTTCGCAAGAAACAAACACTAAGCAAATACAAATGAAGATCTAAAGCAAAAAGGAGAGAATCACTCTGAAAAGGTTTAAACAGAAATATATGTCAGCCTTTAGCAGAAGGATTTATCTTTTCTTTGGGATTTTAGTCACTGAAATGACGTTACTACTGGAAAAGCCTGCTCACAAGATTCTAGCTTCAAGCTTATCCAATTCAATCGACCAAAGTTGTTTATAATACCAGATCTCAAAACGACTATTAGGACGCTGCAAACTTGTATTAAAAGAACTTCAAAAGAACCATCTCTGCGATCATAAAGAAGAAAATAAAAGCAAAAAAAAGAATTCCTGGAAAACCAGAAAGTGCATTTTCGGTTTCCATAAAACAGCCCCTTCAAGAAAAAGTGTTATAGCAAAAAGAATCCAGCTTTATCCTGCTTGGTTCCCCAGAAAAATGTTGGGAAGTTGGAACAGGTCAAATTTCTGGGAATGCTGTTTCAACTGCTGGGCAAAAACAAAAATCATTTAAAAAGTTTTCTTGTCTCTTGGAAACCTAAAGCATATTCTTTCCCTCTCATACTTACTCAGGCGACAAATACTGGAACGGAAACAAAATGAGAAAGGAATATGCAGGAGTTCAGACTATGACTCACCTCGTACACAGCTTTCAATACTGGGAAGCAAAGACAGACAGACAGACACAAGCTTACGAGTGGCAAATGGTGGGAAGGGAAGGCAGAGAAACAGCCATTGATTAGGGATAGAAGCTAAAAGATGCGTTTTTGGAGGCAGTGGCCAAATGGGTAGTTTACAAGCTAGTTTCTTGGTTTTTGGGAATTTTACTTCTCATTCACATTATCAGTTCTCGAGACACACATGAGCAGTACTCTCTCTCTCTCTCTCTCTCCTGTGAGCCTCACTTTGGCTGTAATAAATTCTTTGGCTTTCAGACAATGGGGGAAAGTAACGGGTACATACATCCGGCAGTATATAGTTTTTGTCGTTTCAGGAGATGTTAGATTCGCATTAACCTATGTTTGTCATTAGTTCAGACTTTTGTATAAATTATAAATTCGATTATTAAATGTCGTCTTCTTCCTTTATTTCATATTTGATTTTTGTAAATTGTATAAGGTCATTTTGAGTAAGTTTACATAAATTTTCATGTTTATATCATCTGTTCCGTCTATAATGTTTCAATCTCATGTTATTTAGTTTTATTTATACATCTAATTAACCTTATATAAATATATGGATAAGATTTAATAAATATGCAACAATTAGTTTTGAAAACACAGATCTGTTCCATGTTTATAGCACACCCAACAAGGCTTAAAACCTAATAATTGCGTTATCTTATTCTAAGTTGGATTATTTAATGTAGAGTTTATTTGAATCACTTTTAAACAAATGTCTGTAACAGGAAATGTCTCTGTCAAATTAATAATAAGAGGAGCGTTGCCGTCTAATCAGGGGCATGTATTTAATTGTCAGATTCTGGAGACCCAAATCAAAATATCAAATAAAGTAATAAATTAATAATGTAGGGCAGTAGTAAGATCCATAGGCTCAGATTTGGTAATGTTGTTGTAGTCGGTGGACCAAACCAGATACAGAAAGCTTCAGTTGTTGGGCCTAAACAAACATTAATTTTAGAAGTTCTTTAATTACACTTTAAAATCAAAAAAATTGTTTAATTTATAATATCTAATAACTATATATTATACACCAACAAGAACATCGTCTCAATCAAAACCTCGTTGATATACGAGATTTAAAGAAATCAAAAAATATGCAATTTTATTCCGAATGATAGAGAGATTATTTTTAATAAATATAATAATTTTATATTATATAAAATTTAAAAATAAATTATTTTTATAAATAAATAAATAAATATTACTTTAATTTATTATATAATATTTGTTGAAAACTATTAGTAAGAATTATTATATTTTATTAAATAAATAATTTAATAATAGTTTTTATTTATATATTTATTTTAATTAT
>JAOQMM010000172.1:6119688-6130969 GCA_027563515.1 Erythroxylum platyclados | reverse complement strand
TCCTGCTTTATTACATGTGAGATATATTTTTTTCTGAGCTCTTGGCTTCCTGTATTCATAAGCAACCTTGATGGCTGGATTTTGATTTTCGCTCTCCATTTCTAGATCTGATCCTGCGGATTATCCGTTTTGTTTCTTTGTTGATAAATGATTGTACTTTTCCATAGATTCTTTGTTACCACGAGATTGTATTTTTTCGCTTGCTTTTCTAGAGATTATTTCAAAAATTTTATGGTGTTACAAGACTGTGGCGTCTTCAATTGATATGTTTTTCATTTCGTTTATGCTGTGAAGTAATGGACCAAAGACAGTTATTTGTAGTTTGGCTTACTGTTTCCTTTGTTGGAGATTGGGGATAGTGAAAGCTTTTTTATGGGTGACAGAAATCAAGTAGAGCACGAGCGTAATATGTAGTTAATCTGTTGTTGTGAGCTGAATTTTTGTTTAAGTTGATTTCGTCTGAAAATGATTCTAAATTCCATTTGAGTTATCGCTTTTTGTCATTGGTTTGACTTGTAAATATCACCTTTTTAACGTTGATTTGATGAATTTTATGATTGACGTTTGCTTTTGTATTTGCATTTGGTTCTTATTTTCCTTATTTGCAGAAATAGTAACAGTTGAGGATTTTAGGGGGTGGACATGGGGTGCAAGCCTGTAATTGCATTCTTTAAGCTATATAAGCAGCAACTCCTTTGGGTTGTCTCGTGATTGTATTGTTACTTGTTATGAAACCCTAATCCAATATTAATTTTGACACGTTATTCCCTTCTGTGCATGTCGTCTTCTTGCCCAATGTTTGAGTATTGATGTCTGTTCCATTAACCTTCGATGGTTTTGTTTCTTCTTACATCCTGGAAAGTTCTTATGCAAAAAATGCTGATTGACTTGGAAGTCTTTTTTAATAATAAACTCCCAATGCTTTTGGTTTTAATTATGCAGGAACCTGAGCCCATAGATTGGGAGTATTACAGAAAAGGAATTGGTTCTAAATTGGTGGATATGTACAAGGAAGCATATGACAGTATGTCTGTCTCCTCACTAATCCTTCATGATCATTTTTTGATAAAGTTTCCTCTGTCCCTCATTTTATACCTTCATCCGTTTCTTACACACAATGTTTACCATGTGGTTAAAAGAGATCCTGTAGTAGGGTCCTTTATGTGATGGTTAGGTCTACCTTTTCTCTGACGGTAGAGGATGGGGTACTTTTCGTTTTTCTTCCTTTTATTTGACGCTTCTGAAATCCCTCTATTGCTTTTATTGGTTTTCTGTTCCAAACCAGTGCGATGTACTTAGGCTTAGCTGACAAATAAATATTTAGGAATGACGGAGCAAGAGGCATAATGCACCAAGGTTCATAATTCATAATAGTGTTATGATATCTAGCTAATATGTATTTCCTTTTGAGTCTGCTCAGTATCTCGTGAGTGGTGATAACCAAATTTGATTCCATAATATTGGTCCATTTGCAAATTATAACTGCAGCGAAATAACTACTTGGACTATCAGATGTTAGGGATGCGTTGTGCATATTAGGTCCCTGTCTTCTAGGGTAAGTCCATGTCAAAGTAAAGTGGAACAAGTTGGAATTGCCAAGAGTGTGAAGGACCTTGGTACCTACAAACTAAGTTGGTAGGTGGAGCAAATATACTGTCTGATATTCTGCATATCAAGAAATGCTGTGTTCTTTGGGCACATTCTTATTTAATTGGATAAATAGTTTTCTTGATTAATTCAAATATGAAAATTCTTAGATGAAGACCACTATAACCTAAGAGTTGATGCTTTGTGGGCACGCGGCATAATTTGCAGAGTTGACTTTCAACTTTTGTGGAGAGTGCATTGTAAACCTCCTGTCATTGGTTCTAAGTTTGTAGTTGAAGCTGCTGACATGAAGGTCACGTAGTTGAGCTAGGCATTGATGTCTCCTTTACCATTCTGCAAGATTTTCAATCTGCAACGGAATGGAACCAACCATTATTTGTATATATGCTGCCTTAATAACGCTTATGCAATAAACCCCTTGCAATTTGAAGTCAACATAGTATTTTCAATTGGAGATGTAATTTAATCAAATATTAAATTAGACTATCCGTTCCTTCATGAGGTTGTTTATAAAATTTATGATGGTGTACACCATTGAAAGTTTTGTTGGGTTTGGCAACTCACCATAAAGCAGATGACTCTATGAATGCCTATTACATTACACCCCATGTTCGGTTGCACTTTAAATTTCATCCAATCACGTTGCATCTTCAAACATCACATTATTGGGTTCCTTTTGATCTGAAATTAACTTTGCATTACGATGTATTACCTTTCAGGTGTTGAAATTCCCAAGTATGTTGATACCGTAACTCCTGAATACAAACCTAAATTTGATTCTCTGGTGAGTATCTTTAAGATTATGGGTACTTCCTCACAAATATTTGATGTCAGCATTCTTTACTGAAACTTTCAGACACAAGCAATTTCTTTTTCATTAATCTTCTGTTTTTCTCCGAAGAAATTAAATAGGATAAATATGCGGAGTCTCTGGTGGTTTGACTCGTTTTTGGAAAAAATTTCTATATTATATTTAAAAAATTCCGCTTAATTTGTTGAATGGACACATACATCCCTTTTGTTCGGTTTTCTGTCAACTTTTTTGATGGAATTGAAATGTGGCATGTTTCAAACCATACCATGTGTGCCAGTTCCAACTATTTTTTCAACTGTAAAACTAATAGAAAGGATATGTTTGTCCATTTAACAAAATATGGAGAGAATATTAAATCATAGGAGTTTCTTCGGAATGATTTAAATCACAGGAGGTGTCCATATCTTTTACTCAAATTAATTACAAGTTAAACTCCTCCTTTTCAAATTTCAGGTTATGAATTTTCGTTCTATATGAAAATGATTCTATTATCCAGTGGAATTTGAGTACTTTTATTGTTTTATCATCTAATGAAGCCTAATCTGTTGCTGCAGTTGGTGGAACTGAAGCAAGCAGAAGAGCAATCTCTTAAAGAATCAGAGAGATTAGAGAAGGAGATTGCAGAAGTACAAGAGCTGAAGGTGATAGTGATGCTCTTTTTTTTTTTGGCTTTTTCTGGTCAATTTCAAAGGAAATAGAAATAGAAAAAGGAAAACAAAAGGCTATTTTAATTTTTTTTTTCTGTTATGTGATAATTTTCTCATGGGATTTATTACTGAATTACAGGAAAAGATCAGTACCATGACTGCTGATGAATACTTTGAGCAGCATCCTGAGGTGAAGAAGAAGTTCGATGATGAAATCCGCAATGATTATTGGGGTTATTGATTTCATGGCTGTTTATCGCATCTCAGGAACAACTGAGAGATGTCTTGTGGATCATCTTATATATGCTTCATTGAATAAAATTGCGATTTTACTTTGTTTTATTTGGTTCTGGGGTTTTTTTGTTATTCTGAAGCAAAACATGCGTAGAGTTTTGAATCAGCATAAAGTGACTGACGAACATCAATTGATGGTAAGACATTTCTGTTCTGTGAAATGGGAGGCATGGATTTGAACCGTGAGCTTATAACCATTTTCTCTTCCTCCAGGATTGTTCCGGATTATATACTTCGGAGTTGTATAGTATTTTTAGATGTACTTGATGTGGATGACTCTCTGGTAGTAGATCCCATAAATTGTGATTCATTTTATCCATGCATGATAGGTTTTCTTTAGTCCTTTATTTAGGATGGTGGTTTTTTAAGGGAGGGACGTTGTAACTCGAAGGAGGAAAAAAATACTAAGAAATTGGAGTTAATCTAAGCATCGCCTGTCACTTTTACAATTTAATCGATCATTAACTGTTTTGTGAGTTTCCATAGTATATGTTTGATTATGTATGGTCTAAATGCTGACAGTAGACCGTAAAGCTCAACATGTTTGTTGTCTCACAAGTTAATTTAAAGAAAAGGGTTAATTATTAAAAAAATTAAAATTTACTTATTTTTGTAATAGTTTGAATTTTAAAAAATTGTGTTGAAATATTTAAAATATTAATTTATTACAAAAATAATTAAAATTACAGTCAAAAACTTGAGTGGTATTTTTAACGAATTTATCAGTCATCCTTGTGTTGTGGTCGTGATAGGAAATGCTATAGTCATTAGGGATGACAATAGATCAGTCCTGTCAATTTTTTAAAAATTAAAAATATAAAATAATTTATCTTTTTAATTAGATTCGAGTCTGGGTTACCCAGATCTAGGTTTACCCGAAACTTAACTCTTCTAAATAGAACGATGTTATTTTGTTTAGAATAATTGAGCCTTGAGTTAGCATGAGCCTGGATCTGACCCATTAAAATAACTAAAATTAGGCCTATAGGTCAAAAATTGCCATCCCTAATAGTTATCACTCTTTTTCGCAAAATCTGTTCAATTTTTAGGCAAGATTCTAAAGTAAAGAGCTCAAGATTTGATCTTTATGAAGAATTCATTGAGAAGAGTTAGGGCATGCATCGATATGAGACTTGTCATACCAAAAAACAGAGTTCTGTTGGTTAACAAGAGTTGGGTATGTTTAGAAATTGTAGAAATATAATTTTAATTCAATGACAAAAGCATCAATTTATACAACAAATCTTAAAACTAAAATGCAGAAAAGCATCAATTTATACAACAAATCTTAAAACTAAAATGCAGAAAATTTGCTACTTACTGTCATAATCTTAGTTGAAATTTATTTGCCTAAAGAATATCACAAAATAAAACAAATTTTCTAAGATTTGTTCATAGTTTCAAATGTCATAACAGTCAACACTCCTCATTGGCTTTGAAGCTGCATACACCAAGCTTTTGCCTTAAGAACTATATCTAACTTTAGGCAATGCCTTTGTTAGAATTTCACCGCATTGATTTTCTATTATGTAACAAATCAGTTGCACTTCCCCTTTCTTTTGGGCATCGCTTAGAAAATAAAATTTTATTTTGAAGTGCTTTGTTCTGCTATGGAACATTAGATTATTAACTATTGAAATTACAGCTTGGTTGTTCACAAATATCTGTGTACTTTCTTTTGTTTCATATGCAAGCTTGTTAGAAGCTTTGTAATCCAAATAGCTTGATTTGCAACTGCAGCAACTGCCACATATTCTACTTTTACTGTAGATTGTGTTGTGTTTTCTTGTTTTTTTTAGAACTACAAGAAAAAATTCCAAAATCAAAGCTTAAATAGTAACATGAAATGCTTCACATTTCATCTACATATCCAACCCAATTAGTATTCGAATAACCATGGAAACTAAAATTTTCAACTTGATTGAACCTTATTCCATAATAAATTGTACCTTTAATATATCTAAGAATTCTTTTTGCTGCTTGTAAATGAATTTCTGCATGTACCTTAATAGCAAACTCCCTGCATACATGATATTTGGCCTAGTTGTGATCAACTAAATCAACAACCTATTAAACTCCTATATAAGCTTTCATTAATCTTTCCATCTCAATCTTCTTTGCAGATCTTCTCTTATTGGTTCATTGGACTTACAGTTGGCTTGCACTCTTTCATATTAAATTTATTGAGGACCTCTTTTGTATATTTTTGTTAGCCCACAAAAATTTCACTTTGTTTTTATTGTACCTATATCCCAAGGAAGAATGTCATCTTGCCAAGATCTGTCATTGAAAAAACACCTTTAATGTCTTCTTTAAACATGTCAATCAACTCCTTTCTACTTCCTGTCACAAGCAAATCATCAATATAAAGAGACACCACAAGTATTCCATCATCAACCTTCTTGACATATAAAGTAAATTAACTTAGCCATATTTCAAAGCCTAAGTTCAGTAAGTGTAAACCAATTACGTTGTACCAAGACTTTGTTGCTTGTTTTAATTCAAATAAGGCCCTTTTCAACTGATAGACCTTTTCTTGTCCTTAAATAGCAAAACCTTGTGGTTGCTTCATAAATATTTCTACCTCTAGGTACCCATTTAAAAGTGCGACTTGACATTCATTTGGTGTACAACACATGTTTTTTGCAGTAAGGGCCAATAACATTCTTATGATATCCAACCTAGCAACTGTAGCAAATGTTTTAAAAAAATATACCCCAAACATTTAAGCATATCCTTTGATAACAAGTCTTGCCTTATACTTGTTTATAGAACCATCAAGTTTAGCTTGGTTTTATAAATCCACTTCATTCCTATAGCTTCCTTGTTTTTCGATATGTCCCTATGTTTGGTTTTTTTATTCATGTTGAGCTCTTCCTTCATTGCAACTACCCATTTTTGATCAGTTGCAGCTTCTTCATATCCTGTAGACTCTATTACAGCTAGGTTACACTTTTGATAGATATATGAAAGTGATCAGGTACTTTTAACAGGTTCATCATCTATATCATCATTCTCCCTATAAAGCTCTATCTTATCATCATACTCCCAGCTCCAATTATCTGATTCACGGAATTGGACATCTCTACTGATAATTACTTGCTGCCCTTGTAAGTAGATTTTATAGGCTTTTAAAGCTAGAGTTGTAGCGTATAGAAGTTCTAGGTTCTGCTTTCTTGTCTAATTTATCTCTATTAACGTGATGAATATAAGAGAAACATAAGAAACCCAATGTTTTAAGATTAATAAAATATGGTTTGTAACTATACCATGCATCAAAAGGAGTTTTTTTTAATGCAAAGCTTTTTGGGAGCCTATTTAGTAGATAAACAACTTTGATTGTATCCTCAGCCTATAATTTCTTTTGTAGCCCTTTGTCATAAAGTAAAAACCTTATCATCTTTATAAATGTCTTGTTTTTCTTTTCAGAACATCGCTTTGCTATGGTGTGTAAGTTACTATCAGCTAACGTTCTATGCCTGCATCTTGACAAAAGTTGTTAAATTTTTCAAAGGCATATTCAGCCCTATTATTCGATCTGTTCACATTCATCTTGCATCCACTTTAACTTTCTACAAAATCTGTGAATTTCCAAAAGATGCCAACTACCTCAGACTCAAACTTCATAAAATAAATCCAACAAATTTTTGTGTGATCATCAATGAAAACAATATAATACTTACTACGATTCAATGACTCTCATGGGTCCTCCTATGTCTATATGTATTAATTGTAGCTTTTGAGCAACCATCCAGGCCTTATTTTGTGAGGAAAGAAGCCTTGTCTGATTCCCATATTGATAAGTTGCACATGCAAGAAACTCCTTCTCTAATTGAGGCAAGACTTTCGTAAGATCATTTTTCTTCATAAAAAGTACATTGCATTATAGAAATGCACCAATCTCTTGTGCCAAAGTATTGCATTATTATATTCTTTATGTACAATAACTTGCTTTTCTTGTATTAAGTCTAAGGCAAAGCTTTATCTTTCATTTGAAACTTGAACTCATCTTTACTTTTTGCATCTTTAATTATGCAACTTCTATCTTCAAACAACACCTTATACCCTTTTTCCAACAACTAAGCAACACAAAAGGTTTTGATTGATTTCTGAAACATAAAAAACATCATAAATTAGTTTCAAACTTATGTGAACTTTAATTGCCACTATTCTTTTTCCTTTTATAACAATTCTCCATTTCCAATTTTGACTCTAGAGATAGTAATCTTGTTAAGCTCTTAAAAGAGTTGTCGGTTATAAGTCATATGGTTCGTACAATCACTGTCTATAAGCCAGTTGTTGGTTGTGCTACTAATGGAGAAGCATGATACCACAAATATCTGCTCCTCTTCATGTTGATTTCGTACAGTTTTGGCTTCTCTGTGTTGCTATTGAGACTTGCATATTCTTTTCATATGTCCTAACTATCCATACTTGTTACATTTTGCATTTGACATCTACCAAAACCTTATTTGTGGATTTTTTTTTTTACAGTAAAGACAAGATGGAAAAGCTTGAGAGTTGTTGATTTTGTTGTTGTTGTTGTTGTTGTTGTTATTTGCAGAACCCCCAGGCTTGTTATTATTCTGCTTCTTTTTGTTGTTTTTGCCTCCACTGTAGCTTTGCAACTTGGCTTGAAAAGCACCCTACACAGTTTCTTCTTAGCTTATAATTCTCCTTTGTTCTTGTGCCTGCAACACAGTCAGTAATTCTTCCAAGGTGATGCTTGATAGATCTTCTGAGTTCTTTAAAGATGAAATTATAGCCTCAAATTTTTAGGAATTGTGACTAAGGTTTTTTGTAAAATTCTAGAATTAAAAAATACAGTACTAAGGAGTCTTACATTATTGACAATGTTGAGCAGTCTCTCATAATATTCCTTTGATTTTTTTCTAATTCTTTCATCTTTTGAATCTCAAATTCTTAGATCAAATTCAACACTCACATCCCTTTGTTTCTTTCACCTACATCATATTCTTTCTTCAAAAAATTTCAGATTTCATGCGCCGTCTTCAACATCATGATTCGGGTAAAAATTATGGATGACACGGCTGTGAACATACTTGCTCTGGCTTTTGATTTCCTTTGTCTCCTCTCTTTATGAAGCTTCATTCAAGTAGCTCTTGGATTATTTTGAAGAGTAGGAATTTCATACTCTTCTTCAATAGCCTCCTACAAATCATTTCCATCAAGTTAGGCTTCCATTTGGCAACTCACACTTGTAATTCGTTGCAATAAATATTGGAGGTGTAAGTTGATAAGTAAAGGAAACTTCTGAATCCATTATAATTTGTTTGTAGGTTCTAATCCTAAATAGGGTAAGTTTTTAGGAAAGGTGTTTAAGCTTTCTCTACCTCGTAGATCCCTCAAGCTAAATTACTCTAATACTAGTTTGTTGGTTAACGGGAGTTGAGTATATTTAGAAATTGTAAAAATCTAATGGTTAACTATAAAAAAAAAATCCTAAACTTCACTTAATTATGTAATTATAGCTCAAACTTTAAAAAGTATCAATTAAATACTCAAACTTTCAATTTTTTTCAAATCTATCCCGATGTTAGTATCTCCGTTAACGTTATTGACGTGGCTAGCCATATAAGATAGAAACCCTAAATACTTATTTACGTCAAACTTAATTAAATTAACTAGCTGTATCTTTACTTATTAACAACAATTTGATTAATTTGTCATGTCCTGATTTCTTTGATGGTGATATTTTCTCTTTCTTTTTTTCACCCTAAATGACAAAGTTTCCTTAACTAACTTAATGAAACTTAATTAGTTAGTTTAATTAAGTTTGATGTGTATGTGTTTAGGGTTTCTGTCTTATGTGGCTAGTTACATCAGCAATGTTAACGGATATACTAACATCAGGCTAGATTTTTAAAAAATTGAAAATTTAAGTATTTAATTCTCACTTTTCAAAGTTCGGGCTATAATTGCAAAATTGAGTAAAGTTTGAAATTTTTTGTAATTAACCCAAAATCTAATTTTAATTTAATGACAAAAGCATCAATTTATACAACAATAAACTAAAATGTAGAAAAATTTGCTAGATATTATCATAATCTTAACTGAAATTTATTTGCCTAAAGAATAACACAAATAAATCAAATTTTTTAAGATTTGTTGACACTTCAAAAGTTATAAGTCAACAAGTTCTTGTGTCAAGCACATGGTGACTAAGAGAACTAGTTCTTCCATGGAAATCAAGAACTATCAAAGAACCCAATCGGAGGCCTTCCATAATCTAACAAGTCTTGCAAGGAACTGAAATGGGCAATGACTGAAACCTTAAGAACTTTTGATTCTCAAGAGGGACTTGTAAAAAAGTCATATCTTGAAGATAATATAAGCAACGGAGAGTTTAAATGTGCTGTTAAACCTTACATTGCTAGGCAAAAGTGGATTTGAATAGATGACAAAAAATATGTAATTTAAAGTTGATCTTTTGCATCAAGTTTAGGTCTTTTGGTTTTCCAATTTTTCATTTATGGCTTCAAATTTCAATAGACTAGCATGGCCTTTCAGTAAATTTGTAGGTTACTGTTTTATACTTTAATAAAATAATAAATAATAAATTAGAAAAAGACAAATATATGACAATTACATGACATGCATAAAAATCTAATATGATGAGGTACGCAGTGGAAAATTTAATGTTAAATTATTTTCATAACAAATTAAAATATTGAGATTTTAACTTTATTTTTTAAAGTTTAAATTAATATTATAAAATTAGGATAAGTTTAAATTTTTCTTAAATTTATTAAGGTGAGGAATGAGGATGGGTGAGGAAGAAATGGGGTAACTCTGTTTCATGATGTATGTAGTATACTATTATATATATTTTGTATGAAAGAAAAAGGGAGAGACAATTCAACAATTGAATCCGATTTTAGTGGTCAGTTTTAAGTCCAAAACATTTACTACGTAATCCTTAACGACTTGCCAGAGCATAGGTGTTACAAAGGTTTTCCTTAAAGTGCCAAACTTATTCACAAGTTGCGCCTACCCCTTTATATGACAAGCTTACTTAGATCCGTTTAAGCAAGATTCAACCTTCCCTTGTGATCATCAACCAACCAACCAACTTATTCTAGAACGCTTCACGACTCTTGCAGTATTTAACTTTCACACCCTTGCAAGAATACTACGAAAGAACTAAATATTCATGGTAACAATAAGAACAAGAAAGAGATACATCAAACGCTAAACTTTGTTACTTCCCTCAAAGTATACAAAGAAATGATCTCTCAATCTCTGTATGTCTCTCACACTCACTATGAGAAGCAAGGCTCAAATGAGTTATTAATAGGCATCTTTGGATGGCCAAGGTAGAATCCTAATAGAACTCAACTAGGTAAGATCACATCTTATCCTTATCAAATTACATCACACTAACTAATATAATGACATCCCCATCCAATTGTGACTTTATCCAATAGGATTAAGTTATATCACAATAATAAGATAAAAGATTACATCTACTAGGAATGATCTATCTATATCCATGAAGATCTCCCCTATCTTCAGACGATCCTCCACATGGTCTTTATCTCTTAGAGTTGATGTTTATCCTCTATGAACTTATCTGCCATATCATCCCAGATCTCCTCATCTCTATTTGTTGATGATTAGTCATCCAATCCCAAAGCCTATCTTAGCACACTGATCCAGTCCAGTGCTTTCCTATGTCAAGTTCATTAGTCATGATCCGTCCATTTGAGCACATACTAAGTCCTTAGTCCTTCAAGAACCCAGCCTTAGCCAAACCAACTTGTATAAGGTCCGAAACTTTACCAAAATTCACATCAAGGAGGGTTGGCTCGCGGGCCGGCCTAAACAAAATCTCGATGATTCTCTTGAGTGTTACAAAGCTTATCTTGTAGCCAAAGGTTATCATTAAACCTATTAT
>JAOQMM010000172.1:6055825-6067142 GCA_027563515.1 Erythroxylum platyclados | reverse complement strand
ATAGTGTCGTATGAATTTTAAGTGAATAATGTAGCTTCCCTCATACTACCCACCTTGCCATATGACTTGAGGGGAGGCCATTTTATACTCTAATTTTTTTAATGTCCATCAATATATGAATCTAAGATACTCCAACTCAAAATTTGCAGCAAAGGATTTTCACGATTCTGACTTCTGAATTCTGAGTGATAATTTAAGATAAAGTTTCTAAATTTTTTTTATATTTTTAGCTTATTAAATATTTGAATATATTATAATTAATTTGTAATTTGTCATTCACATGGACAATATATTAGCATTTTAAATCAGAACATTAATATTAAATGATATTGTGTTTATTTGTGTTTCTCCTTTTTTAAAATTTTAGATTACTTATTATTTATAAAAAATATAATTAAAAATTTTAAATAATTTAATTTTCATAATTGTAATTTTCATTATACTTGTGATTGATGCATCAGTTGAGAGAAATTTTTCAAAGTTAAAATTATTGAAAACCTACTTGAGGTCATCAATGTTACAAGAAAAGTTGAATGATTTAGCTATTTTATGTATCAAGAAGAATATATTGGACAATATTAATCTTGATAATATTATTAATGATTTTGCATCTACAAACGCCCAGAGAAATTTTTTTTCATAAATCATGATCATTTGTCTATTTGTTAGTGCAATTCTCTTAAGGTCTATTTCGTTGGATGTTAATTAATGTAACAGAACGGAATGAAACGGAATGATTTATAATGGAATGGAACGTATTATAATAAAATGTTGTTTGGGACAGATGGAAGGGTGCAATTCTCTTAAGGTCTATTTGGTTAGATGTTAATTAATGTAGCAGAATGGAATGAAACGGAATGATTTATAATGGAATGGAACGTATTATAATAAAATGTTGTTTGGGACAGATGGAAGGGTTCATAATGTAACGTAACGAAATGTTGTTTGGAAGATAGATGGAATGAAATGTAACGTATATAATAAATGACTATTATATCCTTATATAACAAAATATACTAAACACCGTAATTTGGTGAGTTACTGTGTGCAAGTCATTGTGACTAGCAAGTCACCCTGTGAGCAAGTCATAGCCCATAATTTGCATGACTTGCAAGAGTAAGTCAGTCACCCGTTACTTTGTCTCCTCTTCCAGGAAGACGATCCCTTGCAAGAAGAATCAGAAAAAAAAAGGAAAGATAATAGCTAAAGGCCATACCCTTATTAGGCGGTTATTTTTGTAGTTTTTTTTGGGTAAAGTCAAGTAAAAAGGGAAGCATCACGATGAGGTCGGAGATGCCCTTCGTCGGCATCGAAGGAGGCGATGTTCTGGCGATGGTTGGGATATATTAGGTATTATATATGTATAAGGTTACGTTTCATCCCAAAACTCCAGATTTGGAAGTTTTCTATTTTTACTGTTTAGGATGGAATGGAACGTAATATGAAACCCTCCAAACCCCTCCGTTTCCATCACATTCTATTCCATTCTATTATAAAACCTCCAACAAACGATGGAATTGTGTTACGTTCCATCTCATTCCATTATGAACCCTAGAATCAAACAGAGTCTTAGTGTTTTGCAGTCTAATATTGTTGTTCGATTGCTACTATTACTATTTTGTTGAATTGCTACTATTTTTAGTGATTTTATTGTTACTGACATTTGTAAGAAATTATTAGCTGATGTTATTATCATTTAATAGTTTGTTGAGTATGTGGACTTATAAATTAAGTCACTTATATATGTTTATTAAATTTTAATAAATAAAAATATGCTTTTAAAGTTTACATATTTGTATATTGCAAGTTTATTAAGATTTTTTTTCCTTCGCCCAGGGCTTATAAAACGTTAGAAACGGCCCTGCTAACTAATCATAACAATTATAATGAATATATTCATTCATATTCCTCACTATATTCACTATAAATCTTATTACCATTATCTCAAGTCAATCAAGCACCACCTTGAGCTTTGAGGCAGTAATAAGTACTCTCAAATAGCAGAAAGGAGTTGACTGTACTCGAAGTCTAGTAATTCTTCTAATCTCTGGTAAATTTATCATATTTCTTCAAATTTATTGTTGTTTTACTCAATGTGGGAATCTAGTAGAGTTGTGTAGTGATCATGGAAGCCAGTGGTTGTCCTTATTTCATTAGAGATGATGGTGGCATGCTCCCTTCTTTTTTTCAATTGGTCCCTTCATTATTGAAATAAGTAAGTTGGAATTGTTTGTTGAATAACTCGAGGCTTCTGCTATTTGCGAATTTTTACTATTATTTTCAATTTTTTTTGCAACTTTATTTGACAGAATTATTCTTTCCAACTATGGCTTTTACCTCTCCGAAAACTTCGTCTCCAATATATACAGGCGCTTTAAATTGCAAACTTTGTGAAACATAAACAGCGCCGGGCTAAAAGATTATAACAAGAAGTGAACATTTTTTTTTTTTTTGGGATTATGCAAACATGTTAAAACATTAATTCAAAACACAAAAAGGACAGTACTTACAAAATGGGATGCAATGATCCGAGGAAACAGTGAAGCTACAAGCATTCCTTGAACAACCCTATCCTTGAACCCGGCATCTCGAGCAAATTCAGAATCGAAATGTAGAGGATTAGAATCACAGCTCACACTGGAATACGTCAAAATGTCCTCGTCCGCGAACACTCTTTTTAGCCGTAAAGTGTCTCCAGGTCTGAGCACCCTACGACTAGCCGACTCTGAAAAGCTTCTCGTGAAGACTGTAGTACCCAAAAGAGTAAGCTTACTCTTGATGAGCTTCATTGTCAAAAGCATATCTAGTACTGCTCGCGTTGACTAGAAAGGTCCAGTGGAGTAGTTAAGGCCTGTAACAAGCAATTCAGCAAACAACTAAAGTGCAGCCCTAAAAACAGAGTTAAGATCTAGCTGCAATTAAAGAGAAAAGGAAATTGAATATGATATGAGGCGAAGCCTATAAATCAGACCATTTGGGCTGCTCTCAGGTAGGAATCAGACAAGTCATTTTTTTATTTGCAAGGAAAATTTGAAAAAGAAGAAAAATTCTTGGTTACCAATTTACAAATCAAGATTATATTTTCTTTTCAAATGAAAACAAATTCATTAAGGCAAAAGTACTAATTGATCAATGTATGCTACTCCTTAAGATTGAAACCACAATTTTTACCCTTTTAATTTCAAGTTTTGTTCTCATATGTTGTCTACTAAATATATTGAATACTAATCGTTTCCTCATCTAATTATAATACTTGGAATTATAAATCAATCAAAAATTTTAAATTAAATTAAACTTTGACGTAAAGCAATAATTATAATAATTACATATAATGAAAACACGGTTGGAATGAAGTGCAAGATATCTAACAGTTCATTTTACAACAACAAATCAGGAAGGGTTTATACATTACATCATATAAACAGAGATACCTAACCAGATATGTTCCTTCTGATCAGTGAAAAATCAGCAAAGAAGATTATGTGTACAAAGGCTGCTTCTTTCCCAAAACTATTTATCACTAGTGTTGTTGATCGTTGTAGAGCCTGACAACTCTGAAGTTTTTGGTTGAAGGGCATGCAGAAGCAAATTGACAATGACGACACTTCCACCGTTCTTCCTCTGGAGTGTAATTAGCTGGTCTCTTACCATTCCAGAACTCAAGACAAGTCTGAATTTGACTCATCAGCCAATCAGGGTCACATAGGAATCGGTCTTCACCATGCAAAGAATTTTCCTTCTGCAACTCATATCTGTTTCAGAAGCAGCAACGGATCAGTGATGGATGGAGTAGCAATAGGGATGAAGTAGAAGACAGCATAAGGCAGCACTAAAACCACTTTGGAGTTTTTTGGAGGCTGTGCTCTATGGGTTGTGGCTGTGACTGAGTGAGACTGAGTGGCGCAGCACAGGTGCATGATGTTTTTTTTGCTTTTTTCTTTAAATTTTAGTCCCTCAAGTTTTGAAAATTTATGAAAATGATTAGTATATCACTGATACTCTTAATACAGGTTGGTGTATATAATTTAATAACGCTTATTAAGTGTAATAGTTGGATACTATAAGGCTTGATTTACTTCAAATATAATTTCTAGTTATATTCTTATTCTATTCACTTCAACCAACTGACATTGAATCATATCTTCGATGAAATAATTTGGATTGATAAGCCTCAAGAAACTCCTAATAAAATAGGCACCCCTTAAATTCATTGGTTCTTAATTGATTTTTGTCAATTTCTAGTGACATGACGTTCAAGGTAGAATACTTTTTTGCTACTACCTTTTGGTTTTCTACCTTAATTCTTCAGACAGTTACTACCATATGATTTTTTCTAGTGTATCTTCGCATTTAGGACATGGTTATTTTTCCTCTATCTCAAAATTTTCCTCCCATCTAATACCATCTTAGTATTTGAATTGAAATATTCACTTTTTCCCTTGCCTTTGATATATTTTGCTTTATTGTAATTCATTTCTACGTGCATACTCTAATAAACCATTATCTTATGATATTATAGGTGACCAAAGTTAGTGATGAACATGAATCTTTCATTTATGTAATTAACACAACTGCACAAATGTATATACCATAACAAGATCATGCTAGAACATCTAATGAATTATTATGAAAAAAGATGATGTGATTAAAACTAAAAACACAAGATCTGTATTTGATCAGTCAAAAGGAATGTTTGTGTAGTTGCAGGAAAGATTATTACACTGAAAAAAAATACTTTGGGAGGAATGTTCCCTTCACAATCAAAACCCACAACAATCTATAAATGTAATGACATAATTTCTTAATTAGTTCTAAGTAAAGATGGCAAATGGATGCGAGAGTCATATTCATACAGCATAACAGAACAAAAATCTCCCTAATTTCTCTATTTTGTGTTCTCCCTAATTTCTCTATCAAAATCTCCCTAATGAAACGAATTGAGGAACTACAATCGGCTACAATCAGTCACCATACAAAAAACATATAAATCAGTCGCAACATTCAGTATTCACCAAAGAAATGAATCTTATCAGGAAGCGGGAAGAGGACAGAGGAGCGACATGAGGAGAGGCAGATGCGAGGGAAGGCAGAGTTGGAGAGGCAGATGCGAGGAGAGGCGAGGAGCAGGGTAAACACAGAACATAACGTAACGGGGAGAGGAGAGTGGCAGTAGGGCACCTAGGCAACACAGAATAGCAGAAGAATGCAGTGAAGACTGAAGACGTAGGCGGAGAGTCGGAGACGCGAACGGGAGAGGAAGGGTGGTATTAACAAGAAGTAAAACGACGTCGTCTTACTTTAAAAAAAAGAAGGTGCCTAGTATATATAATACCGCAGAGTGAAGCTCAAATTTTGAAAAAGAGTCCCTAAGGACAGACCCAAATTTCGGTTAACCTGAGCCTGGCTTGTTAGCTTTGGTTCGGATTAGGTTGGACGTGGGTTTATATATCATCTTTAATTAAACTTTATTATATGGATTGTAGTAATTGTTTATATATGAAATATGTTAAAATAATATTAATATATATAAAGATATGATTATTATTTCAAAATTATATTATTATGATTTTAGAGAAAGTGCTATTATAAAATTAAAATTTGTTTTTTAATTTTTAAAAATACTAAAACGGTACTAGGTACTGATGTATAACATTGATGCATGTCCAAGAAGCACATTAACGTTATTTTTATTTTAGAACTTTATGTGTACAAGTACAAATGAGTCTGACATCGATTATAAGATCTAATCCGACATTGATTTGATTTTGTTTCTCCCATATGCAAAACAAGCACAAGATTGACGTCAATTTGCTTCCATGTCTGGTGCTAGTTATGATATGTAGCTTTACTCTTAAATCTTATTCTTACACTAGAATCAGCATTATAGAGTCGAATTGAATCTCTTGAAATAGCAAAGTTTCATTCACTATATAAAAACCTATTAGATCATTAGGAGCTTCTTTAACATTTTTCACTCTACTTTTTGATTCTCATCGCACTACACAAGCAATGTTGCTTGTCATTGGTAAAGTTGTCATCACTATTGATTACATGTGATCATCACTAACAATAGGGGTGATAATCGTAGGTAGGATTAATACCATTTTAGCGCCAAAACCTCTAGCAACAAAAGATTATGATAGACGCGGGACAACACCATAAATAAAAAACCCAATCCCTCATAGATCCATCGTCAAAGCCTAGAAGAATATCTGGTTATCACATACAAAATTTTCCATCTATTTAATATACTTGACAGTGTTTATTGAGTTTTGTCTTTATGGGTGCTAAAAACCCAGTTTGTTATGTCAAGAACATTTCTCTTTTGGTCATTAAAAAAAAGGATAATGGCATGACTTTCGTGCTAATCACAAATGGGTTTTCTAGCCTTTAAATCGACATCCAAAACACCTGCGACAATCATCCCCTATTATTGGTTCAATTAGGGATTGATTTATATATTAGAGAAGAGAAGTATGAAGAGATACAGCATGATTAGGTTTCATAAGATTCCGGATTAGAGAAAAAAGAAATTAGGGAATTATGATTGTTTGCATATGGCTTGGGATTTTGAGAATTAGAGAACTTTAAATAATTAGGTGTTTTTGGTTTAAATCGGTATGTTATATTATTTATTTTAATCATGTTTATTAGGTACTAAGTTTTAATTTAAAATAGTTTATTAGGTTTAATTAGAGTTTATTTAAAATTAAATAAAACTAAATAAAATTAATTTAAATTTAATCTAACATATGAGTCCTACTTCACTACGTAGTATATTCAAGAAGCTTTTAAGTCTCTTATACACATATTTTTAAGTATTTTTCAATCATTTAAATATTTATTGTTACATTCTGAGAGTGTACAAGCCTTTTTGTGATTTTTAAAGCTAAGTGTGAGATCATTGTATTTGGTTGATCTAAAAGTGATTTGGGTTTCTTTTTACCTTAAGAAAGATTGAAAAAGAGGTTCCTATTTGTCAAAATAAAAAATTATACAAAGAATATTCTTTGTCTTGAAAAAAGAATTATAGTGAAAATCTAAGATAAGTCTTAAGAGTAAATGTCGGTAAAGATTGTTTATCGAACCACTATAACTCGGTTTGTGTTTCTCTTCCCTTACTTTCTACTTTGTTGGTTACAAGTATAATTAAATTTATTTACTTTTATTTCATTGTTCTTTTTGTAATAATTTGCAGACATTGTTTTATAAATTAGTATACTTTAACTAAAATCTTGAATTCATCCAATTCACCCCTCTCTTAGGTACCATTAGGAAATAACAATATATACAAAGAGACAGCATTTGCAAAAAAACTATCATATTACATAAATATATTATCATACTATTCTAAACATAACCTCTATACAGCCCTTATATTAAAAAAAATCTACAACACTATATTATCATTATTTATGAATAATCAAATTAAAGATATTTAACAACACATAAATCACGACGATTATCTTAGTTATTGTATTTTTTAATTTTTAGACAATAAGTATGTATCTACATCAATCCTTCAGATTTTCACAATTGTCTCGTACATCAAACACAATTTGTACACAAAACATTATTTTCCTTTTGAAGACAAAATAAATAAACAATTTAGCATGAAAATAGAAAGGAGAACAAAAAGATATGCCCATAAAAAATAAATTGTACAACCACTAACCTTGGGAATGCTCATAAAATAAATTATTTTGAAGTTAAAAATATATTTAAGAAAGAATAATAGTTACTAATTAGTTTTAATTTTCTTATCTAAAGTTTATAGCAAGACAATTTTACATAACGAAGGGTAGATTTGGAAATTTATTGACATTCATAAATAATATTGACTAATTAAAAAAATACATTGGCAAAGTTTCCCTTGGCAAAGTTTTACTTTGCCTTGTATGTCATTTCATCACGTTGATGTCACGTGCTTGGTAAACTCTGCAAATGGTTTCGCGAACGAGAAAACAATTGAATTTCCCTCTTCCAGCATCTATGAGAAACCCTAATTCTTCTATTCTTCTCCTTTCAATTCTTCTTCTGAGCTTGGCCACCATAATACCGCATAATACAAATGCTGAAGTTATAACCCTTAACCCTGAGACCTTCTCTGATAAGGTAACCGATCTATCTAAAAAACCCCAATTTCTTTCTTGACATCTTCATTTCTCTTGTTGTTGTCCTCCCCCCCTCCCCCGAAAACATTAGATCTAGTTAGATTAGATACTGTAGTTTTTCTTTTTTAATTTTTTTTATATCGTTCTGCTTAGATTATAAGTTTATGAATGAGTTTGAGAATGTCAAATACAAGTATGGTTGTATATTGCTATTCATTGTTTGTTTTCATTGATTTGGTGTTGGAGGACCATGTTTAGGATTGAATTAGCCCTTTGATCTTAGGTTTATTGCTAGGATGATTATGATACTGAAGTGATTATTAAAAGCTTTTTAATTGAATTATTCAAAATTCGCAATTACACACGGTTGAGTGGGCTGCAGCGTTTAGGCTTATATTTGTCGTGGTATTCTGACTACGCTGCTCATATGGTTATGTAATATTTGTCAGCGGGGTGAAAAAGCAATATTAGAAGTGATTTAACATAGAAATCCTTTGTTGTTGGGAACCATTTGGCTTCGTGAATTGAGTAATCTTCTAAGTTTCTGATATTTAGGTTCTTAGAATTATGTTGTTGATTGTGAACCATCTTTTAGGTGAAAGAGAAGGACACTGCATGGTTTGTGAAATTTTGTGTCCCTTGGTGTAAGCATTGGTAAGTATTGTTGTTAATCTCGTGATTTAGATGAACTTGATACTGGAACAAAGATATCCTGTTTTATTAACCGTAAATTTGGTCATGTACTCCAGTAAAAATTTGGGCTCATTATGGGAGGAATTAGGAAAGATGATGGAAGAGGAAGATGAAATAGAGGTTGGAGAAGTTGATTGCAGTACAGGCAAAGCTGTATGTACAAAGGTTGATATTCATTCATATCCTACGTTTAAGGTTTTTTATGATGGGGAAGAAGTTGCTAAATATCAAGGTAACCCTCAGTACTTGATTTTTTCATAATCTGATGCCTTAGTTGATGAATTCTTAAGCAGCATATATTCTGTAATTGTTCCTTACAACTTGAATCAGAAGATGAAAACTTAGCCTCAAAGCTTCAAAATGATTGCTGTCTAGTTTCATGTGTTTAAAAATATACGTGTTATCTGCAACCAAAAAGGAAAAAGTGTGTCACTTTGTTGTTATATTCTGGTTTATTGCACTATGAACCTAATGTTAGAGTTTCATCTATTGAACACGAGGGAAAAATTATAATGCTGCGGTGTAAGGAATTATGCACACCTTGATACAAGAGACAATGACATTAGCTTTGACAATTGTCATGCATTTGTGGCTTTGTTGGGAAAAGTGAGAATCTTTCACTTGCAACTTGGGATGTAATGTTTCTTAACAGTTATGTATTATGATGCATGTAGTGCTCAGAATGTATATTTGATGTTTTTGAACCCAACTATGAAGCATGACATGTTTTAGAACTCCTTTTTGTTTAATCCTCACCGATAAGAAGATATAGTGGTTGCACTGAAAATGTTAACTTATGCTTTGACATTCGAGATAAGCAAGTTTAGGGTTTCTGGGGAATATTGAGTTGTTCTTGGAATGCTGATAAAATGAACCATTTTCTTTGAGATGTTAGCGAATACTTGTATTCGCTTTCCGCAAAAAGAGTTCTAGCCGGCATTGTTTTGGCAGTATTTCTCGTTTTTTTTAGTGGGGGCTTCTTTGCACAAAAAAATCTAAGTTTGCTTTGCCCACCAATAAAAATGATCAGGGCCAAGGGATGTTGAGTCACTGAAGGAATTTGTTCTAGAAGAAGCAGAAAAGGCAGCTACAAAAGCACGTTTGGACGACAAAGAATTGTGATTGGTTGGAAGGTGAGTTCCGAGGTCTGCTTGTACCACCTCTGCAGGGTTTCTTAAACTCCTTAAGCTTGATTAATGAATCGCATTGTCTTGTTTTCCTTCGGCTTTAAATGATTTATCTTCTTTGAGCTATTTGACAATCTTTCTTAAATCATGAAATTTACCGAATAGGTTTTCTGCTGTATGCGGTGAAGTGAAGAGACTTTGTGTCAGGACCAAAGGGCATGTAGAGATTCATGATACCAAGAATTTGGCTTTGGAAGACTCGTCTCGTGGCGCAAATTTTCTCTTGGGATTGCCTCGAAGTACTGGCAGCACGCCATTTTAGTTAATCCGATCAGATTTCATTTAGCGGAAAGCACAAAACCTAAATGACTTCACAGGAGAGAATTACCCTTTCTTTTTGGTATGCAAGAGGATAAGTAATTGGTACATGCTTATTTCACTCTATATATGAGAACCTTCAACAGTTTTCTTTTGTCAGTTGTAATCCTAAGTCTTCGCATGTGCTGTGAGGTAGCTTGTGATACACAAACTTTAACCTTAACCTATGCAAACAATGAATTTCTTTGGACCTCCCAAAAAATTACAATATAGGAATCGAAGTATAGGGACACTTAAAATTGGTCTAGAAGAAGGCATGGCTGATTAATAGAAAAGTTATCAGGTATGTGACTACTCGTTGTAAAACTTTTAAGAACATTTTTATTTGGTTTATGTTCACTAAATTGGTTTAACGAGACAATTCAAAGAAAAAAGTTACCATGAACCTTAGTCAATTACCTCTCTCACCCATAATCAGTAAGGTTAAAATTCATATAATAGATTTAAGTGATTAACATAAAACAATTTTGTAATTGAAGTTCATGTTTTTTACTTGTTTCTAAACCCTTGAATTTCAGTATACTAATGTAGGCGTCATTATCAAAAATGGATTTATCATTGGTGCATCAGGTACAATTTCTTAGGTCTAGGACCACCAAACTTATTAATTCCCACTGGTAGCATTTATTTTCTTCTTGTCATTTGCTTTGGGTGAATTGAAAATTTGAGGACAAGTAGCCATTTTGGTTGGCTAGAATCTTCAATTTCTAAGAACTAATCATTGTTGCCTTCCGCGGAAAATATAGAGTAGAATTAGGTTTAATACGACGGGATGGTTGATTCAAATGAATTAATGAGAATGAATATACTGAAAAATAGGGGATGGATATAATCATTATAAATATTATAATTAATTAGAACAAAAAATTGATTATCATTATCATTGACAGTAGTTAATTTGTAAAAAATATTAAGAAATAAAAATTTATTATATTTTAATTAATTTGTTTATTATATTTTAATTAATTAATTAATTATATTTTATTAATTTATTTTAATTAATTA
>JAOQMM010000172.1:6027204-6037210 GCA_027563515.1 Erythroxylum platyclados | reverse complement strand
ATGCCCCAACCAAATCTTCCAACTCAAAATACCTAACTTTATCATTTAATGACAATGGGCGGTCTATAGGCCTAGATTCATGTATTTTCAATGGGTCAGGCTCAAGCTTACCCGAGACCCAACTCTTCTAAGCAAAACAACTAGATTCGTGTGTTTTCAATGGGTTAGGCCCAGACTGGTTCAAGACCCAACTATTCTAAACAAAACGATATCATTTTGCTTAGAAGAGTTGGGTCTCGAGTAGGTCTGAGCCTGGGTAACTCAGGCCCAAATCTAATTTAAAAAAATGTTTTTTTAAACTTTTAATTTAAAAAAATTGACGATTCTGAAGATAGATCAATTCATTGTCATCCCTACTCAGAATCATTATCAATTCTAATAATAAGTCACCAATCATATATTTTAAAAAATCATTTAGCAAGTCACTAAATTAAAATTAGGTGATAGTATCCATTCAATTATTACTATTTAAAAAGTCTACTATCCTAAACCTTTATAATTTAAGATTATGAAAAATTCAAACAACTCTTCTAAACAAATAATATGTCAAACTAGCGACTTAGAAATAATCTATGATCCAATAGTAATTGATGAGATCACATTTTTCTACACCTGTACTAACATACCTGAAACATAAAGGAAGAATCACCAAAAGTTGATCAATTTGTGAATTGGATCTCTAACAAAAGCACTTGAAAACTCTTTTAAGATCACTTCATCGCCTGTAAATTATCCATCGTTGGCAAAACACTCACTTTAAACAATAATGTTATGACACTGATTAACGACAAGAGTTTGAAGAGCAAGGCATCTACGACAAGCAATAGATAACTTTAGGGTAATTCACAATTATTAAGCTTGTGAGATCCAACCAACCTTTTAAGACTATTGAAAGTTTGACACTAAGCCACTTCCGACTACCAAATGGAAGCCCCCATCAGTTTCATTAATGTGTTTTTACTACTTAGAGAATGATCATGTTCATGTCCATGAACAGTAACAGACATAAGTTCTTCAATTTTCACTACAAGAATTAAGACATTTAGTGATAATTTTTTTGAGACATTTAAATAACTATCATAAATATAATAGTTATTGTGACCAAAAATTTATAAATCACTATTACTTTCATTATTCGTGATAAATTAATACATAGTCATTAATGGTATAGTAATTGTGACACTATCAAGCCTTTCACAATTGCGTCATCACTAATAATATGTTATTAGTATCAAATAATAGCTTTGTCACTCTTAAGTTGTCACTAATAATGCTAAATATTTAGTGCCTACCATTGTAGCAAGAACGAAATGTAATTGAGACAAAATAAATTATTTTCACTATTATTATTTATTATTATGATGAGAAAATTGCTTGTCACTTGATTTATATATTTTTGTGACCATAATTGTCGTCAATATAAGCGAAAATGGTTAGTGGAAATAATATATCGTCACATAAGTATATAAACCACTATTGGCACTATTATTCAAAATGATAGTGACAAGAAATCTTTTCATCACACAAATTTTAAAATAGTTCTCTCGCTGGCCTCCGTTGCCACATTATATACATAGAAGGTTCTTTGCATTAGTCCAACAATCCCTAATTTTTCTTCTTTTAATACCCAATTTACAAACCGTTTCTCACTAGCAAAAGAAAATGGGAGGCAACAATGGACAGAAGTCAAAAATGGCTCGTGAAAGAAACTTAGAGAAGCAGAAAAATGCAATTAAGGGTTAGTAAGATATTAACTTAACTCCTAATTTTTGCATTATAGCGAAAAGAGCTTTAGGCAACGAAATGTTTATAACAGTTTTAAAATGTGTTACTAAAAACTAATATAATAAAATAATTTTTAAAATGTCACCTTTAATAATATTAAAAGGCAATGATAACAATAATTTGTTGCTATATATAAGAAAAGGCAATAAAATTTAAAAAATGTTACAATAAAGTCTTATATATACAACATCTAGAATTGTTGCTATAGTTGCAGTAGCCTATTTACTAAAAGATATTTACTAATTTACATATTTATTTATATAGATACTTACTAATATATATTTAAAATATAAAATTTCTCTATTTACTAATGAATATTTAGAATATGTCTAGGAAAATTAAATTACCCATTAAATTTTATTTAGTAAAATTAAAACAATACGCAAATGTACATGTAATATATACACATGTGAAAGGTATATGTAATATATACACATATGAAGGTTTCAAGGCCTTTCCCCTTTGGATGAATGCAACCTTAAGGCCGTTCTCTTTCAATACACCCACAACATCATCCTCACCTCCCTTCGTTTTAGATCACGAGAAAAACTTGGGAGTTTTGACCAATGATAATGATTTGTCGATGCAGGAGTTGGTGGTCGGAGAATCCGGCTGTCAACGTCAACATTGGGGAGTTTTGTCAGATGGCGAGTTGGGGATTGGAGAGAGAGGGTTCTCTGCCTCTGGTGTCGTGTTCTTGTCTACAATAATCATTAACCCTCTTGATGTCATAAAGGTAGATTAGAATCTTTAATTTATATTTGGTTTGAACGTTTGAGAATATCAAGTGGGTTTCGTTTCTTTCAATGAAATGGTCTGAAAGATGCTACCTTTGATGAATTTAGAGATTGAAGATTGAGTTTTTCTGAACATTAGGAGGTTGTTCGATTCAAATTTTTTAGTTTGTTCTTGTTCTCGTAATATTGGGAATTATTTAAAGTTATTGGTCTCCTTGCACTAAATTTTAATCTTCTGCTTTACTGTATAGATAAGGTTGCAAGCATAGGTTGCTGAAGTTGCATACTTACACCCATTTAGTAATATTACAAGTCGTATGACATATTTTGGTCCCAACATGGCATGTTCCCTCTCTTTTTTTTTTCAATTTTCAATTCCTTGTATGTATAAAACATTTTAATCGATTGGCCACTGTATATGTTTGCTAATCTAAGGTGTTCACCTTCATGCACAAGTTTTGGAGTTCATGGAATAGTATCAATTTGTCTTGATTGTTTTCATTATAAAGGAATCTTGGATGTGTTTCACAAAATCATAAGGTAGGTTAGCAACTCTTCTATGATATGTTTAGAGTGTATAATCCATTGATTCTTGCATAAGGTTAAGGTTTCTTGTTTTACCTTCACAATACAAGCTGATGATTGGAATAAAACTGATTGAAAGGTTGTAGTAACTAAATGTCCATACGTGATTATCTGTTGGACTCTTTTCACATATTGAATTATTGTGTTCCTTGTGTATAGTCTCAAATCCCTGTCACCAATCTCTATGCATAATTTGACGACATAATTACAGGAAGGAATTGCTAGACTATAGAGAGACACGAATGTTGGTTTGGCTGTGGCAGTACCAACAGTAAGTTCGAAACTAAAAATTAGAATTCCCCTACTGTTATGCTTGGATTTGTCTGGATATCTTAGGCCTGTTACTACTTTTGTTACATTTTCAGGCTTTTAAGGCTGCCCAATTCGGTCAAAAACCTCCTGTAGTTTTACAAACTATACTTGATGTCATCTCTAATGTCAAGAGCACAAATAATCCTGAAGACATGCTTCCCACATCTCAAGAAATGAAATGTTTGTGGTAAAAGAGATTCGTAGGGATGGAATCAATATAAGAATCTACTTTATCATTTGCATCAAAGTTATCTCAATAACAAAGAAAGTCCAACTGATGTGGAAGAAGCTTATTGGCAGTGGTTGATCACCAACAAATGGGAGATACAAAAATTTAAGGTAATTTTATTATTCCTATAATTTTTTGGCTAGTTTATTTTCTATTACTAACAAATTATTTACCTGTTGTTTAGGATCAAAGTGAAAGGAACACAAATAATCGAGCCAAGCAACAAATGGGATCAATCTTTGACACAAAATCAATTCTACAAAAGGCATATGAAATGGTGAATAAAATGTTAGATTAACTTTGAAAATTAATATTGAATTTTTATATACTTATTTTTTTGTTATTGCTTTTTTAGAAAGATAAAGACACTAGAGAATGGTCGAATGTTGTTCAACTTCAGAGGGCAACTAGAATGAAGGCAAATAGAACTTGGTCTATCTCAAATGAAGAAGAAATAATGCTATATAAATTTAAGTAAAATTATATTTTATTTGTGATAATATATATAAATATAAATATTAAATTTTTTACTAAAATTGTTATTTTATATTTGAATATGCAAAATAAACTTCAAGAAGAAGGTGAAGTAAATCATGAGGCAATTCAATCAACGCCTTTACCATGGGTTGAGTGTTTCACTCATGTTTTAGGAAGAAGGTCAAACTAAGGTTGTGAGTTATATTACTTGCTTTGAGTTTTAAGTTTGGCGAACAAAGAAATTTTAATTTTAGTATTTAATTATGTTTCTTGTGTGGGATTACTATGAGTTTCAAAATAAGTGTTTGGGATGATATATTTTATAATTTTTATATATTATAAATTAATAATTTTTTATTTTATTCTAATTTTTATATAGCACTAATATTTTTATAGTCGTTTTTATTATTGATAAAAAAAGTGATAATATTTTGTCACATAAAATGTAAGTATTTTGCGTGACAACACATAATGATTATTAATGACATTTTTTTGCAACACTAATGTCGTTACATTATTATATTCAAAATTTTATTTGTGACAATAGTAACATATTAGTAACAAAATTGTTGTACGGTATAAATTTTAAATTTGTGATGAAAATTTATTGACACTATTAATAAAAGTATTAGTGACTACATTTTTTTCACTAATATTAATAATACATGTGATAACATAATTTGTCATTATTAAATGATAATATTAATGACGAAATATCTTTTGCAGATAAAACTCACTTAAGTGATAATATTTCTTGTCACAATTTTATATAATTTTAGTATGAAAAATGTTGTCACAATATAATAGTGTTTGTGATGTTTTTGATGTATCACTATTAATATTTGTGATATTTTTTATGTATCACTATTAATATTTTTTTGTCGACACTATCGTCATAAATAAGTAATAATATTTTAACCATATAATTTTGTCACTTATGCAAACAATTTCAGTTACAAAAACATTTGTCACAAAAATCATAAATAATTGTGACAGCTTTTTAAATATGGTCATTATTTCATCAGTAACAAAGATATTTGTGACGACATCACAGAAATTAATATTTTTGGTGAGAACTTTAACTTCCACTAAATGTCTACTTTCTTGTAGTGTTTTTGCTTTCTTCAGTACTATATGGTTTTGGTTAGCCCTACCATTTCAATTATGGCCTGTGAAAGTAACCGCAGTTGATTGCTGAGCCTGAAAAGTGAGAAAAATACATACAAGCTACTAGTAATAATTCAGAAGCTACCAGACCGAGTTTTGTTGAATTGATGCGACAGATATTTCCACAATTACGAAAATGGGTTTCCATATCTTATCATTCATGTATCCATGCAATGTCCAGGAATTGCAAGTAGCGTTTTTTTTATTCAAATTTGTCGCCTACCGTCAATTACAGGTGGAGATGGAGTACACTTGCGTAGCAGCTGATGTCAGACGTACACATCACAATTGAATGCTACAAAAGAGCACAAATAATAAGCGCCATATGATTGTGCCAGTCCGGATAGCAACGAATATTCAACGTGAAGCAGAGCGCGAGTTGCATTACTATTTTACCTCTATATAGGGATGACGAAGAAGAACGAAGAATCTGCTCCTTATAGTTTATCGCGAGGACTGGGAGTACTGTAAGCTGCATTGGAAGGCTTGCTTCGCAGGAGATATGGCACCGTCGTATGTCATTCCACAGTATTGCGTCGGTATCATTTCTCCCGCAGAGTAAACCTTTCATGTCCATGTAACTCATTCAGGACACTCCCTCGAGGTTTGTTTATCTTTTCTTGTTCAATTACTTTCTTTTTGTTATTGAAGTTTTGCCAGATTATGACCTTTAAGAGCGACTTCCCACATCGACGGAAGAGGGACTCTCGCAATCTCGTTAGGCGAACTCCTTTTTAGTAAGAAGCTCCATCCTTTTCCTAAAGCACAAGTAATATGCTCAGTGTCTCACTTTTAACCTGTCAGATCCAGGTTCGTTCTTTAATCAGGTAAGCTTCGACTTTTATAATGCCACGTTCTGTACAACGTTGGACAGGGGAAGAATCCTGACCTGCAAATATGTACTAGAGCTGGAGAAATGTGAGTTGGCGGCAAATGGCTGAATCACAACAGGTTCTTATTTTAAGGATCACTTGGAACAAAGGGATTTAAGCTGAAAGCCTCCTCTTGGATGACCAACATGCCTGTGCTTCGATATGTTTGCGAGGAATCGCTTTCTGACTTTTACGCAATTAAAATCAACCACGGGTTCCCGTAACTTCTAGAAAAACACCGATGGGCAGAGCAGATCGTAAAAATGGAATCAGACTAGTTAGCATCTTCTTCAAGTTCTGAAGTTTGGCAAATTAACGGAAAAGACTGTACCATTACAGCTAAGCCACCAAATTGCCATTTTCATTCAATTAAGTAAAACAATAGAATACTCATGAATTTTGTGACTCTTCAATGTCATATTTCCCTTTTAAAAAGTCTCGTCAAATTATTCAAGCTAACAGATATTATTTATTAGCTGTTCTTTGCGGCCACTCTAATTTATACGTACAATTTTTTGACACATAAGGAACTCTTCACTTCTGTCATCAATCCCACGTATAACCTGGCCAGTTTATCCGATAACAGCAATTCTTTCGATAACATCTGTCACTTAACAACTTTTTTTTATCACAATTATTATTTTTATATTACATATTCTTGTATTTTTATTTTTTATTTTTTTTATGTATTCTTACATTTCCATTTTTCTCCCTGTTAGAGTGTCAGTTTTACACGTAATCTCTAGCTGTGTCCTACTACTATTTTTGTATCTTATCTTCATGTAACAGTTGCATTATGGGTCATCTAGAAACAACCTCTCTACGATGTACTATCCGATCTCCCCAGACCCCGAAGTGCAGAATTTCTATCTGGATATTGATGATGATAATGATGATGATGAATAGAATACTCATGGAAGAAATGTTTGGAACAGTAAATTAGCAAATGAATTGATTTTGAACGTGCATACATCATGACTGACAGCGTAGCAAGCTCATAGAGAAAAAAATACTCAAGCGAAAGATTGTATCCATGGTTCAGATAATTTTTATGATCCTTTGTTCTAACAAGCCAGCTACAAACCCAAAATCTATTCATTGTGGCACGGATCCTATAGAGCTAGCTCTATAAGGCTTAAAACATAAATTAGACATCGGATCAAAGCTTTTCGAGCACTCCAAACTCAACATGCCTCGCAGTTTTGTTATGGAAACAGACCCTGCTTCCTAGCCATCTACCAAGATCCTTCAGCACCAACTGATGGATTCTTGAATGCTGACAATTCCCAAGATGTCTTCAATGCATAGGGTGGTGAAATTGTTACACCTTCTTCTGTGATCTTAGCTATCTGAAATATGAGAAAATGCAAAATCTTTGACATGAAACCTAACCACAAGATACAGCACCATTTTTAACCCTTTTGGTTAACAGATTTCTTCATAGGTTATGTCTTAGAAATGCTAATACTGAAAGTTAAACTTCCAAGAACTTTCCAAAGCTCAAGAGTTTAGAAGGCTGGGAGGGAGCCTCTTAATTGTGAATGAGCAAAGGTCACAAGATACACACATTAAAGAAGTGCATAGCCAGCAGCACAGATATAGCATCAGAGGAAATAAAGGAACACAGAGAATTAAGTTTAGTGAAAAACTAGCACTAATGCCTATCCATCTAAAACACCCCAGATTATTTAAGATCTAAAAAATGAAAAATATTAATTCACGATGTTCTTGAGAATACTTTCTGCAGATTGTAGACATCAAGTCCAAGAAAAAAATTACCGCCACTAGGATAAAACTTCAATGGAATATACAATATGATCGATGGTGCAACAGTACTTAAACCCACCAGACTTACTATACCATAAAATGCATAGTTTCAATCTTAAAATGCATCTTAAGAGGCTCAACTTAACCTGGCACAGTTGAACAAGAATAAACTTATGATATCACGTTATTCCCTTAAAAATTCTGCTAAACAGGGAGAGGATCAAGTTTCAATTTACCAACCCTACTTTATACAGAAAAAGGAATCAAACCTGTAGCTTGTTGATGGCAGACCTATCACGGTAGAGAAGCACTTTCATGCATTTCTCTAACAACTTAACACCTTCTTCAAAGCTCAAGTTCTCACGCCACTCATCACGGAGGATGGGCCGCGCCAGGTGATTCCCAAATCCAGTCGCCACATGATTATCCTCAAAATTTACTCCTATCATTGTAACCTGGGCAGTATAAATTGAGATGATTCAGTATCCCTAATTGTATACAGGTTTTTCATCTTCTCACACAGATAATCGGTCAATGCAAAATATAACTGACTGTCAATGGAAAAATGTTAAGCAGATATTACCATGCCGAGATATTTTTGTCCATTTTTCACTCCACCAAGAACAAGCGTATTCCACAACGGATTGAATTTATTCCGTCTGTTATACATGATACGAGTCAAGTAATTGTGCACCTCCTTGGGCCCCAAGGAGTTCCCATCATCCCACATATTGTCATATAGACTGCAAACACAAAAGCAGCATACAACCATGCCCATCAGGAGTTTGAATCAAATGGAATACAGAAAATTTGAAAAGTGGAGATGAAAAAGCAAAATCCAAAGAAAAATAACTGGTGGATAGCCAATTCTCTACTCTAAAAGCAAACATAAAAAGCCAAAAAAGAAAAAAATCTGCATCAACCAATACTTACATAAGTTCATCAAGATAGCGCAATATCTCCTGAAAATCACTGATCTCTCCACTGGCACCAAGAAGAGAATGCTTTCCAATTGGCTTCATGCGCTCCACACTCTTGTATCGAAGTGTGGACCCATACGAACCTGTCAGTTTTAGTGGCACAGATATGTTAATAGGGAATGTCATTATCATTTAGCAATATAGGGTACATGAACACTCCCAATGTGACACAATTCCCAAAGCCAAGAGACATAACAAGGAGTGGCATGTGATAGGAGAGGATGATGAAATACAGTAAAACTGAGGACATGAAAAGAAGCAAATCAAATGATGTGCCAATATTAATGTCATCCTTTAAATGGATGAAAATTCTCACAGAAAGTGAAACTATATCCAGGAGTAATGGTATCTTTTTGTGTAGAATCGTAACCTAATGTGTCTTGTTTGATGTGGATCAGAGAGCTCATAACTGTCGTATTTTCCAATTTTCTTCATTATACCAGACATGCCAAATCCCTATATCTTAGACACACTTAACGAGGACATATCCACCAAATTCATCATAATGACATAGTAAAAAATAACTCCTACAACCCCATAAAATTTCTCTGCCCTACAGTTCACTAAAATCCCTTCTTTTGGTCGAGACCACAAAATTGAATCTTTTTTGCCCTCGACCTCTGTCACACATTGAATTCGTAATTCTATCATATAACTATAAGCTCTTTTACACCTTGTATAGATCTTATTATTAAAACGTAAACCCCCAATTCCGAAACTTAAACCAACCATTGAACACGCTGAACGTCATTAATCAAATAAAAACCGTCACAAGAAAAGCGTGCTAGCAACTGACCTCCCATATCAGCAGCCATCAAAATACCATCTTCATACTTCAAAGCCACCACAGATGTCCCAGTCACATAAGGATACCTACGAAGAGGGGGTGAAAACAAAAAACGGATAAGCATTACCACTCCAAACAACCTCTAGAAATCATCAAATGTTTCAACAACAGTAACCTCTCTCCACATTTACACATCTACAAAAACCGATATTTACGTACACACACAAACAAACACACACACGTACATGCTGTTTTTTGGCCGAATCGCACCAGCGCCCGCGCCAAGGTGCTGTTTTCTCGCCGAATCG
>JAOQMM010000172.1:5987221-5998333 GCA_027563515.1 Erythroxylum platyclados | reverse complement strand
TTTAAAGGCCAAGACTTACTGCCAAGGATCATCACCAACAACCATTACATCGTTCTCACTGTCCGTGTATAAGATTCTCCATCCTTTATGAAGATCTCGGAGAAGGCCTTCCATGCTAAATAGTCGTTCCAACTCATTCAGTAGGTCACTGTAGCCATTCAGCCTTGAAAGATCAATGGCTCTACCAACCAAGCTGCCTTGCTTGTGAACCTACAAACAATTGTGTGTAAATATGAGTAGATAAATTGAGAAAAGCCGTCATTTTCCAGATTTTCTTCTAATGCAGCTTACCTTGGTACAACTCCTCTTACCAGAGTTTTGAGAACTTGGTGTTGGTGACTCCGCATTTAAAGAGAACCCAAATAGTTTGCAGCCGGTGGCAGTCCCATTCAAAGATTCGTCAGGTTGTGTCTTTGAATTGATCCTCATAGCTGGGGAAATGGCATTTTCCTCTGCTGACCGCTGCTCATTCGAGTGATTTAACTTTCCAACCTCACCCCTGCCAACACTACTCCGAATAGAAGATGCACTGAACTGAGCATTTTCTCCCGGGAAGGCAGTTGTGTAAGGATGTGTTTTGGTACTTTGGCCAGAATGGTACATAGCACCACAAGGAAAAAATGCATTTCGCACATTTTCTGCTGCTTGTGAATAGAAATTGGATCTGGGTACCTGATACATGTGCAATGCACCACATCCAAGATCAGATTTTCCTAGAGAACCAAGATTGAGATCACCTTTAGCTGTCAAGGATCTCAATGGACATATTTCTTGACCTTGCAAGACCCTCGGAAACCTTTCAGATTCCGCGAAGCCTGTGTATGTAATGGAGTGAGCTCTTGTTCTGATATTTTCCTTTACCATTCCAGTAGAAATGAGATTTTGATGTGCTGGGGCTCGCATCTCAAAATCCAGTGGGTGGTTTACAGTGTCATATCCAAATAAGGGTGACACAAAACCAACATTTTCTTGACCTTGCAAGACCTTAGAGGATCTCATGGACTCCTCAAAGTCTAAAAATCCACCCCTTCCTGAGGCATCAAAGTCAGACGGCAAGGATTCACAATTTAGTTAGTTAGGAATATACAAAGAGTTACTCCTCTTCTAGAGCAATGAACTGTACCAGCTGTGGGGTTATCAGGTGGGATTGTCCGCAGACCAGTCCGCAGTTTCTTTAGCCTATGGGGAGATTCAATACTTGGTGGTGGGATTGAAACTGAAGGATCAATTTCCCAAGGGGAGACTCTTTCTTGACGATCATTGACAATTTCTTCATCCCATCTTACCTGCTCAATGGCATAGGAAAGCCAATCAAACATGATACTGAAGGTGAAAAATGAACTACAGATTTTAACTGCCCACAACAAGAGCTACTACAGAAATGCTTCAGTTTTAAAGCTTAGGCAGCTAATTTATACAAAGATGAAGCGTTTTCAGCACCACAAAAATTTGCAGCCAACAAGTAGAACCCTATGAGTTCATGAGCTGTTTGAGTAAAGTTGAAATTCAGCTGGATGTATATGGCATCATGGCTTGGTTTCACTTTAGGATGGTAAATGAGAAGTTGATAGAACATCCTATCCATATTGGTAAATAAAAGCCATGCCTAGTAAAGCATCAAGAGCTCAAACTGGGAACTACAGAGTTCTTTACAATGTGCAATATGAACAAAAAGTTAGTTCACCAGTATTCATGGAGGATGCTTGTAGCAATTGGGTTCAAAATTGAATAAAAATTACAACAAACAAAATTGTCCAGATCAAATTAGCCACAAAGCAAAACTTCATCTTACCATAAGGCTTCTCCATTTTGAGTTTGGCCATCTATATGGATCAAAGTCTCCGATAGCAGCCACAACACCACTGCAGATGCAAAATCCTGAAGCAAAGTTACATTCCCAAAAAACCATTATAGGAAGCATATTACATTTTCCAGAAAAGAGAAATATTACAAGACCTTCTTCCTGGTGAATCATCCATCGCAAATCTCATTTTGAATCTTGTTCCAATACAGATGGGATTCCTTATGCTTTTGATATACTTTTGGAAGGGTACAACAAACTGTGCATGAGTGGCCCTGCATTTCAGCAATTTTAAGCATTTTGTAGACAGTTTGGAGAGAAAATATAATCTTTCTGTCCAATATATATGCAAATCACATAATATATAATGCCACATATAAATACCTGAATGAAGTACTTTTCACATTACACTGGGCATAAATCTAGATATAATTACATAGCTTTCAAGCAGGCTCATGCATGTTTAAAGACCAAAGACACATTTATAAATCTTAACCTCTTAAAACAAACATATTCACTCTCTACATGCAACACTTTATTCAAGTCAGATATGTACAAGCAACTCTTCTAACAATTAAAATGATAAAAGTAGTTCTAGATAGTCTAAAGAGCCCAGAAGAAATGATGCATAGGATTGCAAGTTCTCATTTGCATTACATATGTTACGGCAACATGAACAGCAGAGTCAGGGAAAGGTATATCAAAAATTTGACAACCCAGCAACTTTGCAGCTTTATTTGTTAGGACAGTATTGTGGAATAGTGCTGCTAGGAAGGAGGATGCTAGCTACAAAGAGCACTTTTGATATCACAATTAAACCATGGCAATGAGTAGAAACCTAGGATCATCATCTCTTTCCCCATAAGAAGTTGAGATAACAAAACTAGGGTAAATCTAAATCCATCAAAAGTTGAATTAACATAGCAGTTTCATACGGAAGACCAGAAGTTTCTGCATGCATATTACTGCCATCACGTTAAAAGGCAAAAGTCTCCAAATGGAAATAATCAACCATATGGCATGTCTAGTGACTAAATTACAATTTAGCATAAGGAAGAAGTTTCACCAGATGAAGTATCGGAAAGCCAATGCAATTTAAAGCTAATATTTATGCATAAGCAGAATGAAAAAACCAAAAGAAGATCATATCCATGCAAGTACTACCTTGGACTGTATAAAACATGAAATGTGCTCTTAGTAGATATTGAATTAGCCACTAGAGAAAGAACATTGGAATAAGAATTCTGTTTCTCAATGAATGAATCAGGAAGACCATTTCTAGGTCGAACAGCTCTTCTTATCCCCAACCTCAGCTCACCATCTTCACCTCTACAAGGATCAAAAGAAAACAGACAATGAATCCAAAATAGAATATAATGGAAATGATGTCGATTAAGAGTGCAGCTGTTAACTTCCTGTTTGCTCGAAAGGCATCAGATATCATCGGATTCCTTTTCTTTTACTCAAGAGCAACTAAAATTTCCCTGCTGATTATTCTTTTCTTTTGCGGTACATTTCTCTGCTTATTTCACTTACGTATAGCATATTTCAGAATCCAATGAGATCTGAAGTGTCTCCATTTCAAATTTTACTTCTTTAGGTGATGACTCCACTAATTTTAATGCTGAGATCTTTCTAATAGAATTAAAAGTTGACTGTTCAGGTTTTTGTCTCAAATGCATACCTTAGAAATAGCACAGCATCCCCTGAAACAAGATTTTTTTGACTGACAAAGATACTCCATCCCGTAGTCAGCAGATGTCTTCTTGGTTGACCTGAAAAAAAAAAAAGTTTAATCGATGTCATATCTCACCTTAATCGAAGCCGAACTTTGTCCCAGATCGGTATTTACCTCTATAAATATGGCGAAACCTCCATTCAACACCATGCAGATCTTTGGCCACAAGGTCTTGAGAAGGCCTCTGCTGACTATAATCCTACGAATAAACAAATATATATCATCATAATAAATTCTGGTTCTGTCGAGAGGATTAGACTCTAACAACAAAACAAGCATTAAGAGCATGAAAAGATACCAAAGGAGGGAAACAGTCCTCGGCAGCTCTACGAGGAACAGAGAACCCTCCATGGGTGCTCGTATCAGAAGCTGTAAGTGTTTTGCAGAACATGTGAGGGGTTGATTTTGTTAGTGAACCGTCACCACTCTCCTCGTCCACAGCCAACTCTCCAAGCTCTTGCCCCTCCAAAAGTCGTCCTGCCAACTACGGAGATACCCAGAATGTTGGTGAAAGACAATTAAAGAAATTAACACCATCGTCATCATCAAACCACGAACTGTGAACTCTACCCTAGAATGAGACGAGCTCGCAAAAAGTAGAAAAGATGAGAGAATAATTCAACATTTTCTGGACCTATGTCAACAAGACTCGACCCGAAAAGAATGTTATATCCATCTTCTTAATATGTAGAAAAGACTAAATTTTGCTTCTTGAAGGGTAAGTAAAACTCGAAAGCGATCAAGAAAAGAAGCAAATGGGCTGTGGCACTGCTTCACGCCAAATATACCTCTGGTTGAGGAAGTAAAGTAAGCATAGTGTAGACCTCGTCATTATCCTTATTAGCCTGGATCAAGAGATTAGAATCAGATCAAAATAGTGAACCTTGATGAACCAAAACGCATAAAGTAATGAACTTTAGAAAGTGAATTAGCATAAATGATGGAGGAAAGGATTCAAAAGATTATGGGTTGATAACTTACAAGCAGTTGCAAGCTCACAACTTTACAAAAGATTTGGGGTTGGAGATCAAAGGTGGAACGCTCCATAGTGGAGAAAGGAGAGTAAGATGCAAGCTGTTCCAAGTGGCCTTGAGGGAAGTACACAACAACATTTCCTTTCTTTGGCAGGGAAGTGAGAGGACCAGCACAGGCATGCCAAAGCTCCAAGTAAATTGAAGAAGAAAGTGGAGATTGAGATGAATTTGAAGAACATGAAGAAGATGAAGAGTTGCCATTATTACAAAATGCACTCTTCTCCGCCTCAGTCACTGCATGGTTCAGATCAATTTCCATGAACACCCACCCACGATTGTATGTTATGTACGGGACTATTTGCTTAATAATGTAAGTACAGCCGCATAACCAAATCAAAAAACATCAAGGAATTAATAAAGAAAGAAAGTAGAAGAGGCATGAAAGAATGCGAGAGTAATCAAGAGACAAGGAAGGGTAGCCACAGTAAGGAATGAGGTCAAATAATAGGTTAAAAGATCATATTTTATGAAAGGGTACCCATTAAAAGCTAAACAAAGGACAGTGGTGCAAGAAGATGAAAAGAAAAAAACAAGAAGGCCATGGTTAGAGAAGGGATACCCACAACAAAGCTAAAAGATGATGATAGAAAGAAAAAAGAGGTATCAAATAATAACAAGAAATTCAAAGTATGATTCCTCCCCCATTTGCAGGTAGCGAGAAGAGGGAGCAGAAGCAGCAAACAGAGACAATTGAATAGGAAACACAGAAACAAAAGGCAAAAAGGCCAATGAGGTTTAGTGGCTTTTGGACTTAGACATGACTTTGGAGAATAGGAAGGGAAGAGACTGTTGTGTTGGGTGGAGGGGACAAGCCAAGAAGGTACTTAAACGCGCCACACCCTTCCCCACACTTCCTCTGTCTCTGCCTCGCTGTCTCTGTTGCTTTCTTTGTCTTAGCTTTACCTTTCCTCTTCCCACCTTATCTAATTTTATTACAAATTTCATCATAGAAAAATTAGTAAATATCCTTTTTAACTGTGCTTGATGGGTCTTCTCTTCTCCAGCCAGACAAAAAGGGAATTTCCAATACAAAGTAAAAGAACTCATTTTTATTTCTTTACCACCTCCTTTACTAGGCAAGCAGAATCAAGAATAAAAAAAACAAGTCATGAAACTTGTAATTCACTAAGGTCTCATAGAAAACATCTAAATTGACCATTTCTCTAGTCTAAATTCTAATTGCCATCATCACTTTGATTAGCTTCATCCACCAAAAGCTAAAGGTTTTGACCGTTCTTATCAAACTTTTTTAACTTTAACTAACCATCACACATGCTCCAAAGGAAAGGGCCAAATATTCAGTAGGGTAGTCTCTTTTTCTTTCAGCAATGTTTTGGTCAGTTGAGTTGATGCATCAGAACAGATACAGCACAGGGAGGCTCATTGAAGATGAAAAAAAGCAATAAAATTTGTGAGAGAGAGAGAGAGAGTTGTCAATGAAAGTGGGGTCATGGGGACTTTGGTTTGGCAGCAAATATCATGGGCGTGTTGTTAGTTGTTGGGACTCAGTGAGTCAGAGACACAGCAACAGCAGCAACGAGTCCTTCCACTCCTTTATAATCTCCAGTCTTGTCACCACTTTGTTCTTTTTTACAGACTTTATACGCTGAACATTGTCTCCACCCTGTGCTTGAGCGCGTTTTATCAACTGCTCTTTTATCTTCTTGGCAATATACTTAAAATGAGTCCAAAAACCAAAAAGTTGGGATGCCCTTTTCATTGCTTTAACTGTTGATTCCTTTAATCACAAAGTCAATAATTTGAATTTTCATTCATTCACAAGTGCTTTGTCTCTGCTTTAAAAATAGAAAATACATCCTACTCTACTCCTTTTATGTTCCATATAATTCTATTATAACTATGAATGTTCTTGATTGATATTTTCTTTTTAACCAATATTATTATATACTAAGTTTTTATTGAAAAATGAATGTTTAACAAAAGGATTAAATAAACTCTTTAATAAATTCATATATAATTATCTTTGTCGTATGACAGAAATAAAAACAAAAAAGCGGAAGGAGAGAGCGTGATGAAACAGACGATGACAGTGAAGAAGAAAGAAGATGCTGATGGCAGGAGGATGGCCTGCGTCTTTGGCGCTGCTGCTTAGCCCCACCTCAACCCCCCTCCTATTTCGCCTCGGGTTTACCCACGGTATTTTCCCAAACTACCCCTACCTCCGAGCCGAGGAGGACCTTACCGATAAGTTTAAGATTTTATAAAGTAAAACTTCTTTAGTTGAGAATAACAAGAGTTTATAATAAAATAAAATAAGATTAGACGAAAGAAAATAGTTTATATTATATCTCATTTATTCTAAACAGTAAAAAATAGAAACTTTTAATTTGAAGAATTTAGGATAGAATGTAAAATAATAAACAACTTTTTACTATATTACATTATAAATCTTTTATTTAAATAACATTTCACTATATTACATTATGAATCATTCTATCTCACTTAAATAACAATTTTTTAATATTAAATCTATTTATATTTTATTGCATGCCATTAAAAATCTTACGTCCAACTAAACATATAGTTTTAAAGTTTGAAAATTAAATATACTTATGGTCAAAATTTTTGAGATATAATTGACTCTTTTTAATTCTTTAATTTCAATAAAAGGTTGCTCCTTGAGTATGAATGCCTTAACCAAAATGACATACAAATATCTCCAATTTGGTTTTCTGGGTCCATCCCGTGAAGCTTGCATGGTTACAGAGTCGGACAGAAAGTGAAGTATCGAAAGCACAAGAATATGGTATTGCCTTTAAAATACACTTGTGCTCTATATCTACAAGACAAAACCAAGAAATGGACTTTACATCTCCACCTCTCTACGTTAGCATTTGGACCATGTTCCCTCGTGAGACGTGGTGTTCAAATTTCATCACTCAAATCTCCTCCTGCATTCCTTGAAGAAGTGATTGAGGGTATGTAATTATTATAAGTCAACTGGTAAGAAAAAGAAAGCTAAAATCCCCCAAGTGATTATCAAATGTGGTGACTGAAATACATTTGCCGTAGAACTGCTTAATCATCTTTTCGTCGTTTCATTAAAAAGTCTAATCACTTTATAGGGTTTGTTCATTTATCTAGCAAGTAGGCGTATAGTTAGGTTTAGATGCTCTTTTCTCTTTTGGTGCACGTGGGAGCCTAATCTGCCCAAAAGAAAAAAAACAAGCCTTAGCCATTTTCTTTTTCCTAAAAAGTTAAATATATTCTTTTAAATATAAAAATAGAAGGTAAGTTTTAATAACAATGAAAGGTTTATTATTTATTTTTAAAGTTAATTAAAATTGCTAATTTATTAAATAAATTATTTAAAATATATGTGCAACGAAGAGTATGAAGTAATTGTATGCCATCTTACTTAATTTACTTTTCCATTTTGATTAAAGGTGAGATCCAAAAAAGATTATAAACATATGAAGTAAAATATTTTAATTATATTAACATCCATAAACGACAAAAGCTAACTGCCATATGCCTTGCTTTAACTTCTAATAAGTAAAAGATATTCTAATCCTCCACTCTTACAGTCTTTGTTCTCCTTTTTAGCTTAAGTATGATATCTAATTTTGTTCTCTCTTTTGCTTTTTCTTATTATACTCATCCAGGCGCTAACTTTTACTACTATAAAATTCTTCAACTTTCTTAAAAATCAAACCAGGTTTCTAGGGAATTGCATATTGTTTTTAAAATAATTTTTAGAAAGCAATATAATACAAACAATTACACTATTTTAGGGGTCATTTGATTCTACTTTTGTTTTTTTGTTGTTGTTTTTTGTTTCTATCAAAACCCTATTTGGTTAAGATTTGTAATATAAAAATTGAAAACAAAAATCTGTTTAGTTGAAATTTGTAATAAAAAACTAAAAACAAAAACATATTTGATTTTATCATCCTGTTTCTATTTTTGTAATTATACTGTTATATGTAATAATTATAATATAATACATTATATTTTTAAATTAATTAATTATCATTATATAATACATTAAGTGCGTTGTGTATAGTGATAATATATAAAATATAATTTAACAAAAATAATTATATTAATTAAATTAAGTTTGTCACTTAATTTTGCATCATTATTTTAAAATAATTTATTATAAATAACATATAATTTATTTAGATAATTCAATATAACAATTCATTTAATATTCATTATTTAAGTAATTTGTTAACACTAGTAGGGATGACAATGGGCTGGATAGGCCAGCTCCAGCCAATTTTTTAAAAATAATTTTTTTAAATTAAAAATATAAAATAATTTTTTTTAATTGAATATGAGTGTAGATTGCTCATGTTTAAGTTTATCCGAGACTTAACTCTTTTAAATAAAAGAATGTTATTTTGTTTAAAATAATTAAACTTTAAGTTAATATAGACCTGAACCTAACCTATAAATTGACCTATTAAAAACAACTAGAAAAAGATAAAACAACTCAATTCTGAAAAGTAAAAATGGGTATTGTGCACGTGGGTCCAATTTAGAGGACAAATGGTATCTCATAATTACGAGCTCGAAACTGGGGTATCAAAGGCATACAAGTTGTTGCTTTTTTTTCCCTCCCTTTTCACAAAGTAAGCATAGAGCCATAGAGCTGTGGACACTGGACGATAGCCAATAAAGTATAGGGTCGTTTTGTCATGATTTTGCTCTGGACTTGCACTATCCATTCCCAAACACGATTGTGGATAAAAAGATCCTCTGGTTTTCGACTAAGATTTGTTTTAGGTGTGCATTAACCCTACTTTGTTGTAAAGAAGGATCATTAATTGACTTAGATGAGTTATACCGTCTTTAATAATTTATACAACGACTAATCAAAACAACGGTTTTATTCCAAAGGGAAGCATTAGTTCGACAATTTAATACTCTTATAACAATCTCCATAACACCTCTCGAATAAAATAAGTACGACTGAAATGCATCTTGATCGAAGGATTGGATAAGGTGGATGGGGTGCTGCTTATCTTCAATAGTTTTCTATTCATACATAGTAGAATACAAGGCAAGTAGAAGAAACCGAAGTCGGGACTTTTTAGTTTAGGACAAAAGGCTCAGTTAAGTCTCCACTTGGGTCAAAAGTGACAAATAATGACAAATTAGAGAGAAAAGGCAAATACAAGCTAATGGAAATTTAGGTCTGTGTAGTAGAATAATTATAAAATTTGTTCGTTTGATTTCTCAAAAGTTAATATTACTAACATTTTATAAAATAATTAACTTATAAATTATAATAAAGTGTGAATCGTAATTCATATTTTATTCCGAAACATAATCATTTTTTTTGTTGAAACTCTCAAATCATTTCCAAAATTAGTTCATCTCATCCACCGTAATCACATAAGTGTTCGATCTCTAATAGTATCTACAGAATGAATTGAGAGAACTCTGTAACTATTACAGAAAGGGTTAGGCAATGAGTATTAGCTCATTTGAAATTTATTTTTAATCTAATCAGAAAACTATTTTCTAATATTAAAAGGAAATTACTTTCAAAATTAAATAAAAGACTTTTAATTTAACTAAGAAAGTCCCTTAAGGGAGTTGAAGAGTGGAAGGATAGTAGGGCTTGATAAGATACCCATAGAGGTGTCGAAAACCTATGCTAAGAGGATTTTACTTGGTTAACCAAGCTTTTTAATGTGATACTTAAGTCTGCTAGAATGGCAGATGAGTGGAGACTTAGTATGCTATACAAGAACAAAAGGGACATCCAAAGTTGTAAAAACTATATAAGCACTACTTAGTCACATCATGAACTTATGGAAGAAAGTGATTGAGAAAAGAGTGAGAAAGAGTGCTCTTATCTTGGAGAATCAGTTTAGTTTCATACTAGGAAGGTCAAATGTAGAAGCTTTACATTTTCTTAGAAGATTAATGGAATATTATAAAAAAAGACAGTGTAACCTGCACATAGTTTTTATCGATTTAGAGAAAGCATATGACAGGATACTTAGGAAAATCATATGGAGGTGCTTAGAAGTTAAAGGAGTTCATATGACCTATATACATGTTATTAAGGATATGTATGAAGATGCAAAGACTAGAGTAAGGATGATAGGACAAGATCATTTTTTATCAATATTAGGCTACACCAAGGCTCCTTATTGAGTCCTTTTTTGTTTGTAGTACTAATAAATGAGCTCACCAAGAATATCTAAGGGGATGTGCCTTGATGTATATTGTTTGTTGATTATTTTGTTTTAGTGGATGATATAAAAGAATGTGTCAATGTTAAGCTAGAACTTTGGAGGGATACTTTAGAGTCAAAGGGTTTTAAATTGAGCAAGACTAAGAATGGGGGGTATGGGAATAGAGGAATGAGAATGGAATGAAAAGAGGTGGTTGGTTTAGGGGATTGATTGACCATTACCTTTTTTGATACCTAAGAATGGGGGAATGCTCCATTCCTCCCAAATGTGGGAGGAATGGAATTCATTCCCCTCCATTCTTTTTTTTTAATTTTTAATTAATTATATTTTAAATAATTAATTAAAAATTAAAAAAAAAGAATG
>JAOQMM010000172.1:5877302-5889218 GCA_027563515.1 Erythroxylum platyclados | reverse complement strand
TTTTGTGTACCATAGTCAACTCTGCTCTAACGACAACCATTGTTGGAGTCCTCAAGGGTGTTGGTTCCACGGTATGTACTGAAACACCCTGTTCACTTAACTTCGGTGATCGAAACACCCTGTTGGCACAAATTCGATGGGCAAAACAACCCTTTGGAGCAATTTCAGTGGGCGAAACAACCTTTTTGCACAACTTCGGTGGGTGAAATAGCTCGTTGGCACAACTTCGGTGGGCAAAACTACCCATTGGCGTAACTTCTATGGGTGAAACATCGAGTTGGCACAACTTCGGTGAACGAAACACCCAGTTGGCACAACTTCGGTGGGCGAAACACCCCGTTTGCACAACTTCAAGTTGCGGAACATCCGATTGGCATAAGTTCGTTGGGCGAAACACCCTGTTGGAACAACTTCAGTGGGTGAAACAACCCGTTAGCACCACTTCGTTGGGTGACACATCCGGTTGGCACAACTTCGGTGGGGAAACACGTCGTTGGCATAACTTTGATGGGCGAGACAACCCGTTGGCGCAACTTTGGTGGACGAAACAACCCGTTGGTGCAACTTTGGTGGGCAAAACAGCCTATTGGCACAATTTCAATAGGCGAAACAGCTCGTTGGTGCATCTTACTAGCGCAACTTCGGTGGCTGAAACAACCCGTTGGCATAATTCTGCACGAAACACTCGATTGGCATAACTTTTATGGGCGAAACAGCCCATTGACAAAACTTTGGTGGGCAAAACACCCCATTGGCATAACTTCGGTGGGCGAAACACCGCTTTCGAATGACTTCGGTGGAGAAAACCGCCCGTTGGCTCAACTTCGGCGGGAAAAACAACCCATTGGCACAACTTTGATGGGCGAAATAGCCACTTCGCTCAACTTCGGTGGGCAAAACACCCCGTTGGTGCAACTTCGATGGGCGAAACAGCTCGTTGGCACAACTTTGGTGGGCAAAACACCCAGTTGGCATAACTTTGATGGGCAAAATAGCCCATTGGTGCAACTTTGTTTGGCGAAACACCCCATTGCCATAACTTCGGTTGTCGAAACACCCTATTGGCACAGCTTCGGTGGGCGAAACAGCTCTCTGGCACAACTTCGATGGACGAAACAGCCAGTTAGCATAACTTCGATGGGCAAAACAGCACGTTGGCATAACTTTGATGGGCGAAACAGCCCTTTGGCACAACTTTGGTGGGCGAAAAGCCCCTTTGGCGTAACTTCAATTGGCGAAACACCCCTTTGGCAAAATTTCAATGGACGAAACACTCGGTTGGTACAACTTTGGAGGGCGAAACACCCCATTGGGACAACCTGGGTGAGTGAAACAGCCCATTGGCACAACTTTAGTTTGCGAAACACCCCGTTGGCACAACTTCGAGGGGCGAAGCAGCCCATCGGTGCAACTTCGTTGGGCGAGACACCCCGTTGGCACAACTTTGGTGGGCGAAACAATCCATTGGCATAACTTCGATGGGTGAAACAGCCCTTTGGCATAACTTCAGTGCACGAAACACCCTGTTGGCACAACTTCTGTGGGCAAAACACCCCGTTGACACTACTTCGTTGGGCGAAACAGCAGGTTGGCATAACTTTGGTGGGTGAAACACCCCGTTGGCACAAATTTGGTGGGCAAAAGACCCCGTTGACAAAACTTCGATCGGTGAAACAGCCTGTTGACAGAACTTCATTGGGTGAAACACCCTGTGGGAACAATTTCGATGGCGAACCACCCCGTTGGCACAACTTCGATGGGCGAAACAGCCTGTTGGCGCAACTTTGTTGGGCGAGCCACACCGTTGGCCCAACTTCAGCGGGCGCAACACCCCGTTGGCATAACTTCGGTGGGTAAAACACCTTGTTGGCACAACTTCGGTGGGCAAAACAACCAGTTGGCACAAGTTCGTGTGAAACGTCCTATTGTCACAAATTCGGTGGGCAAAACAGCCCATTAGCACAACTTCAGTGGCCAAAACACCCCGTTGGCATAACTTCAGTGGGTGAAACACCCTATTGGCACAATTTTGGTGGGTGAAACACCCCGTTGGCACAACTTTGACGGGCAAAACAGCCTGTTGGCACAACTTCGGTGGGCAACACAGCACGTTGGCATAACTTCGATGGGCGAAACAACCCTTTGTCACAACTTCGCTGGGCGAAAAACCCCCTTGGCACAACTTCGATGGATGAAACAACCCATTCGCATAATTTCGGTGGGCGAAACACCCGATTGGTACAACTTCGGTGGGCGAAACACCCCATTGGCACAACTTGGGTGAGTGAAATAGCCCATTGGCACAACTTCGATGGGTGAAACAGCCCATTGGCACAACTTTGGTTTACGAAACACCCCGTTGGCACAACTTCGACAGGCGAAATAGCCCATTGGCCCAACTTTGTTGGGCGAAATAGCCGGTTGGTACAACTTTTGTGGGGTAAACACCCCATGGGTGCAACTTCGGTGGGCGAAACACACCGCAGGCACAACTTCGATGGGCGAAACAGCTCGTCTGCGCAACTTCGTTAGGTGAGACACCCCATTGGCCCAACTTCGGTGGGCAAAACTGCCCATTAACACAACTTCGGTGGGTGAAATAGCCCGTTGGCAGAACTTCGATATGTGAAATAGCCCTTTGGCACAACTTCGGTGCACGAAACAACTCGTTGGCAGAACTTTGATAGGTGAAACACCCCGTTGGCATAACTTTGGTGGGGAAACAGCCCGTTGCATAACTTTGGTGGGAGAAACAGCCTGTTGCATAACTTCGATGGGCGAAACAGCCGGTTGGCACAACTTTGGTTGGAAAAAACCCTGTTGGCATAACTTCGGTGGGGGAAACAGCCCATTGGCATAACTTGGGTGGGCCAAAATACCTTGTTGGCACAATTTGGGTAGGCCAAACACCTCATTGGCACAGCTTCGGTGGGTAAAACAGTCCGTTGGCACAACTTCAGTGGGAGAAACAGCCCGTTGGCACAACTTCGGTGACCGAAACACCCCATAGGCACAACTTCGGTGGGCAAAACAGCCCGTTAGTAGAACTTCGGTGGCTGAAACACCTCCTTGGCGCAACTTTGATGGGCAAAACACCCTACTGGCACAACTTCGATGGGTGAAACATATTGTTTGAACAACTTCAGTGGGCAAAACAGCTTGTTTGCACAACTTTTATGGGCGAAACACCCTGTTGGCACAACTTTGATGGACTAAATAGCCCGTTGGCACAACTTCGACCCTATAAAGTCTAATCCATTTTTCAGAATACGTTATGTCCTTATAAGTCATTTTACACATAAACCGCTAATACTAAACAGTTAATTTTACCAAACATCTTTAAACAAACAGTTGATGTTATCTGCTGGTCAAATCAGCTATATTAATCCGCTGTTAGCTAACCGCTGATATAATCAGCTAACAGCTATTGCAATTCGTTGATTGCCAAACAGGGTCAATTTTTAAATTGAACATTTAAATCTAACCGAAAGCAATCTCTCTCTGCTAATTAAAAATATAACTGTGTGAATTATGTGCATATCAGCAGAATTTTCGCTTATTGAAATTTTGAATGAGGTGGTGTTGTTACTTTCTAAAGAGAATTCTCTATACTTTCCCACTCCTCTGTAAAGCTTTAGAAAAGTGACGTGCATAAGGATTCGTGCTGTTTGTCAATCATATTCGACGAATGGATAATTCACAGGCTACAACTTCTTTTAGTACATCCTTTTCTGTTTTATATTCTTTTACATCTGCAGCTCACAAGACAAGCAAAACTTGTGCCTTCGAGCAGCCACCGAACACTTTGGCAATTCCCAAATATAGTCACTAAAACAAGTAGCTTTCTCATGACAGATCAACTCTATGACCGTGATTCCAAGCTTCACCCGTCAATCTCTGGATGGTGATGTGGATTCCTCTGAGACTCTCGGCTCTGGCTGGAGTTGGATTAATGAACCAGTGGGTATCTCCAAGGATAATGCCTTCGTGAAATCTGGACTACTGGAGCAGATAAATACAACAGCTGACCAGAGCGACTACCTATGGTACTCATTAAGGTATAAAAGGTCTGCGTTCACAGCTGTTTGCCCAAAACCATGCCTGGCTGCTTCTATCTATTGGCATTTGCTGACACAGTTCACGAAAGATTTGTCTTTCTGTATCTAAACTATTTCTGGTTTTATCTTGGCAGCATGAATGTCAAAGATCATGACTTTTTGCTTCAAGATGGATCTCAAGTTGTTATTCACGTTGAATCCCTTGGCCATGCCCTTCATGTTTTCATTAACGGGAAGCTTGCAGGTACTATTTTCGCACGGAAATCTGAGTTTCTTATCGTTTGGCTGACAAGTTTTATGATTAGAGTCGCTTTCTTTTCTAGATTTTTGTTTGCTTCATCCATATTATTTATGGAGTAATTTATTTTGATTATTCTGATTTTGACGGTTCTTCCTATTAATACCTTCAAGAAGGCTGGTTATCACTGTGATAGATAGGCTTAGTTGAGTCTCTCTTGAGAGACTTAATATACAGGCTTGATCTTGATCCCTGTTGTGCTTTGGAGGCAAAGCTTCCGTGTTTCCTAAACTGCAGGTTAAATAGCTGAATTTCATAAGACATTACAGAACAATATATTATCTATCCAATTAACTGCCACTTCTGTACTAGCTGAACATGTTATTTTCTGGTTATCATCTTTAAATAGTTTCAGCTGTCAGTTCTTTGTCTTTTAGAAGTTAGATTTTTTTGACCAGAAAAAGTATGCAGTGTTTATTACCATTTTTTAAAATTTTGATAGCTTATTTCTTTTAGATAAAGCTTTTCCTTCAATGTATGTACTGATTAAAGTCTTTTTCTTTTCTAGATTTATTTTTTTGCTTCATCCATGTTACTTCTGGAGTAATTTATTTTGATTTTGACGGTTCCTCCTACTAGTACCTTCGAGAAGACTGGTTATCGTTTTGATAGATAGGTTTAGTTGAGTCTCTCTTGAGAGAATTGATTGAAGGCTTGATCTTGATCCCTGTTTTGTTTTGGTGGCAAAGCTTCCGTCTTTCCTAAACTGCAACTTGAATAACTGAATTTCATAATACATTATAGAAAATATATTGTCTATCCAATTAACTGCCACTTCAATAATAGCTGAACATGCTTTCTGGCTATTATCTCTAAATTGTTTCAGCTGTCAGCTCTATATGTCTTTTAGAATTTAGATTATTTCGACCAAGAAAATTATGCAATGCTTATTACCATTACTTAACTTTGGGATAGCCTATTTCTTTTAGATAAAGCTTTTCCTTCAACACATGGAGTGATTTTTGTATACATATAAAATTGGATCCATACAGGAAGCGGAACAGGCAGCAGCAACAATCCTAAGGTTGCAGTGGAGATTCCGATCACTCTCATAGCTGGAAATAACAGCATTGATCTTCTGAGCTTGACTGTGGGACTTCAGGTACAATTTTCCAGATTAAGATTTACCAGAGTAATAATTTGTAAACAGAGGCTGTATTCTGCTCGATGTTTTGTTGGTCATAATGCCAGTAGCTGAAATATGGTGTCTATAGGAGAATCAAATTATAGCATCCAGGCATTATTATATCAATTTGATTGGAAGCTTATTTGGCATCAGAATTATGGAGCCTTTTTTGATTTAACTGGTGCGGGCATCACTGGTCCAGTAAAGCTGAAAGGATTGGGAAATGGCAGTACCATTGATCTATCTTCTCAGCAGTGGACCTATCAGGTCAATATTCTTGCATTTTCTGTTTACTATTCAATGAATAACTGTACAATGGCGATTGAACTCCATTTGACTCTGCTTGCTGGAAGATTTGAATATTACTATAGTTAATTTCCTTCATACAATAACTTAGAACTCCTAAGCGATGATTAAAATTCTTTCTTTAACTTTCTCTTGGCTCTGGGTAAATGAGTGTAGATTGGACTTAAAGGTGAAGAATCAGGACTGCCTAATGGAAATTCTTCACAGTGGGTTTCACAGTCAATATTGCCCAAGAATCAGCCTTTGACATGGTACAAGGTGAGTGTAAAATTCCATTTGTCGATATTAGCAACTCTACTGGCTTATCTGATTTTCAGTTGAATATGGCATATGATGTAATCTGGTCACTGATATACAGTTCTTCACAGTGATGCCTTCCAAGCCAATAATACATTGAAACTGGGGAGAATTTTTCTAAATATAAAATAGTAAATATCTTTCTGTGAAAGAAAATTCGGCTGCAGTAGGCTCTGTAATTTCTAGCTTAACTGTGAATGGGTCTGCAGCAGGATCATGAATTGGACGGAAAAGCGGCAACAGATTAGTTTACCAGTAAAAGTTGAAAAACGCATCTGGTTGTTATTACAAGTGATAACATTCGAGGTTGTCTTAAGCTTTAAACATAACATGTTTCAGGAGTAGTTTAACCTGACAAACAAGAAACTGAGAAATTTTTGTTTTAGATTCCTATACTAGTCTTTTCCGACAGTTAAAACAAATCAGATTTCTCTTGTTCTTCTTCACTGTTAGAATCATTTGGGCTTCTGGTCCGTTACGGACATAAAGTGTCTGAAATGAGATATTATGGACGGATCATAAGTGGCTGAATCATGTAATCAAGTTAATTTTATGAACAGATAGTTCGTCTAAAAAGTTATATTCCTTTCTGAATAATGTAGTCAAGCGAATTTCTTAGTCAGGTTCTGTGATTACGGATTTGCATTGGTAGGAGCTTGCATTGGTTTCTCTGACGACAAATTTATTCTCTAAATTAATTGCTTAAAACTAATAACTTACGGTACTTCTATTACAGACAAGTTTTGACATTCCTGCGGGTGATGATCCCATCGCAATTGACTTCACGGGGATGGGAAAGGGTGAAGCATGGGTGAATGGACAAAGCATTGGTCGTTATTGGCCAGCCAATTTGTCTCCTAATAGCGGCTGCACCAACTCTTGCAATTACAGAGGAGCTTACAGTTCTAACAAATGTCTCAAGAATTGTGGAAAGCCTTCTCAATCACTGTGAGTTCTCGAGAGTGTTAAGGCATTTATGTTGTGAAATTCTTGGTTCTTATAACAACTTTGCAGGTACCATGTACCCCGTTCGTGGGTCCAATTGAGCGGCAACACTCTTGTCTTGTTCGAGGAAATTGGTGGAGATCCAACCAAAATTGCTTTTGCTACCGGCCAGATTGGAAGTTTGTGCTCGCACATTTCAGAATCACATCCATTGCCTGTAGATATGTGGAACTCAGATTCAAAATCGGAAAAGAAATCAAAACCTGCACTATCACTTGAGTGCCCGCTTCCTAATCAGATCATTTCTTCAATCAAATTTGCAAGCTTTGGGACACCAACTGGAACTTGTGGGGATTTTGGCCATGGAAAATGTAGCAGCAATAATGCTCTATCCATTGTTCAGAAGGTATGACCCTTTCAATCTTTTAACGGAGAATATGTTTCTCTATGAAAATTCCTGCCTCGTTTGTTCTTAAGAGGAGTCAATTTCTGCAGGCCTGCGTTGGGTCAAAAAGCTGTAGTCTTGAAATATCAACGACTGCCTTCGGCGACCCTTGCAGAGGAGTAATAAAAAGTTTAGCGGTTGAAGCTTCTTGTACATGACATTGTTGCTCAAAGCATTCACTTTGTAAGGGACTCAACCAACACGTCGTCCCTAATTTAGGGCTTTTATGCATCAAATTGTTGAAACTTTACCAAAAGGCCATTTTAAGCAACTTGGAAGTTTCAGTAGAAAGACAACTTGGAAGTTTCATCGTACTTTCCACTGTATTTTCTATTTCATCATATGATTTGCCTTCTCAGCAAGGATTCCTCCATAACAGGCGCAATCTATGATCATTTTCGGGTATCGCCATCTTACCTTAGTAAAGTGTACAAAGTTGTTTTGGTGACATTTCGGTTAACAAGTACTGAGGAAGAAACATAGTAATAACATGGACAGAGATTATTGCCCTTAACTTATTTATTTGAATCCACATACATAGTTCCAGACATGACTCAAGTATATTTTGATTTTAGACATCAAAAACCTACTAGCAAGATAAAGTACATATATCTGTTTCATCAATACTCAGAAACTCCCTCAACAGCTGGAGTGGTAGAGGATGGTCTTTGAAACCTGCAAACCTTGCAAAGAGGTGAGTAAAGAGATGGAGTCTGGTACTTGTCCTCTCCACCCATCATTGGCATAGGTACCCCTTTCTTGACAGGACTAACGTAATCAGGTCGGTAAGTCTTTCCCAGGACCCCTTCAACAAGATCTGAGAGGTCAAAGAACTTGAACTGCGTCTCCAAATGAGCAAAAGCATCATCATCTGGCAACTGGTAGTTGTGAACTCGGTTTTCTTCTTTCCCAATTGGTCTAACCCTTATGTTCAGTTCCACCAGCTTGGCAACTGTGACTCTTACAGTATTTGTATCATCAGTTCTTTCCACCACAACCTCCCTTGCTACCCCATTAGCCCTCCATTCGGCCTCTCCGTTTGTGGGGATGTCAACTGTCTCACCGTCCCACCGTACAATGAGAGCATCTGTGCTGTCTTCCCAGTGTGAAACTCTCTTCGCTGCAATGACAAGCGTGTGTGTGTCAAACATGATTGAGAAGGCCTGCACCCATGTGTAGTCCCGAGTCCTTCCTTTCGGTCGAGTTCCGATAAAATGTGCGTTGATTTGGAGATTATCGTCGGAAACAATGGCGAAGTTTCCTCCCTTTTCTCCATGGAAGTAGAACATCACTCCATCACCTCCAACAAAGCGAGGATCATAACACAGCGAGCCATATCCTTCACAATTTGGTTTTCTAACTGCGCAAGACAAGCATAGTGTTGTCAGCAAGCACTATATCCATGTTCATACATCAACTTTTGTGAGAGAGTAATCTTAAGAGCCTTATGATGGGATATGAAATGATAAAGCTTTTAAGATACTGATAAAGCTCTTTCAAGATAGACATGGGATGAGAGACGATGGTATGGAACAGAAGTGAAAAGACTGAAAAAGCAGTGATTAAGCAGGAAGGAACTTACACTTGCAAGTTGCTTCACACTTGCTACTGCAGTCAATGAAACAAGCTTTGACCTTCTTGTTGTGTTTAGGCTTCCTCTCTTTGCACTGATCTGGACACTCACGAGTCCTGTAATGGCAGGCTCCTCTGGCTAGGCAAAAGGCTCGCTCGTTCCCCTTGCCTGACTTGCCTAGGAATTTGTAATTTTGAATAGCAGGATCAAGTGATGAGTACTTCGTGCTCTTGCTACTGTCCTCTTCTTCAGCACCTTGAACAAAATGCAGTTCCCAAGAAATGAATACTACTAGAGACAAAGCTGCTACAATGAATGACTTTCTTCGGTCCATGCCTTTCTTTGATATGAGAAGCCTAGATCGCTAACTTATCTCAGTTTAATGCATAGAGGAGGATATATATATCCACACACTTGCGAGGGATCAGTATTGAAATGGCCTTGGAAATCGGCATAATACCCGCGAACTTGCTTCTTCCTATCATCGCTGAGTTGGGAAACATCGCTCTCTCTTCAATATTAAAATGGGTCTAGGAATGTGAAATATATGAGCAAGTTGGTGCCGACTATGTTAATCTCCAACCTGACAGAAGCTGTTAGCTTGAGTTTTCTTCAGTTTCACATATATGAGGAAGCTTTCAGAACTTAAACACAGCCTTTTCTGCAAAAATTAATGCCCACTCGCACGTTTATAATTATGTTCTTTGACATTCATATAATTTCTTTATGCAACAAGGTTTTCTTTATGATTTTTAAAGGTTTTTGACTTTAGACAACTTGATTTAAGGAAACATCAACGTAAGAGCAATACTCCAAAGCAATGGTGGTTGTTGGTTTACAGTCATTGCTTCTAAAAGATTGCTCGCTTGCTACATCTTTTGATGAGCAAATGGGGGAGACGGAGTCGGTTAATAAGTTTTATTTGTCAGCTTATTTGTGTAACAAGTAAATTCTTGTTAACCTTCCAAGAAATTTGTGGTCATTTGTTTAATCAAATGTGCATGAGACTTAGATTTAAAATAAGTAGGCAAAATGGCGTGAAATCCAACAATTTATGTGAACAGACCTTAAGAAGTAAAATGGGGTCTTAAGTATTAACAAAGTCATAATTCATAAATGAGAACCAAATTAAATACCATCATAATTATATGATCTCTTTGTTTACAAGCATTAATTGCAGTTGCTTAGTTCATTTACTAATTATCAAAATTCCAGACAGCTAACACACAGGTCAGCAAGAACTGATGTAGATAGTCGTCCAAGAAAACTACGTGCCGACCACATTTCATGTGGAGACTACCGAAAGTAAAGCTTCAAGTAATTCATACTGGTTCTGATACCCACATGGAAAGTCCTGAATCGGAGGATATGATTATCTGTAATCTGTTCACCGTATGATAACTCGAGTTCTCTGCTACTTGTCAGTCTATAAACTAAAGGTAATAGTTCATGTGATGAGGGTCAAATCCAGCATGGTTCTACCTATTATTATTCCATGACCTGAAACCAAAATTTTTTCACAGTTTTCTCCAAAGTCACACGTTGTTCGACATTATAAATAAAGTTTTCCTCGGGAGTTAAGGCAGTGAGAATTTCCATGGACTCTAGACTGAATACAAAGTCAACTTGTTGCTTGCCCCCACCCAACTAAGCCACTAACAAGCTAATTAATTCAGCTTAATTTAATAATCTTTTAGATTGGAATTTTATATATCTGTCAATGCTTAATTAAATTAACAAAATAAATTTCAGGTATTTCTGGTAAAGAAATTGTAATTATGAAGATAACCAATTGAAGATGTCAAGCACTTCAAAATACAAGGCGAACGAAACTCTACTTGACAATATTTTTCATCACTATGATTGGCATAACAAAGAATGATTTGTTCTTCTTTTTCCTTACAGTCTTCCCAAAACACCTTCCACAAGATAAGAGCAGTTCTTGAACTGTGTTTTGAAGTGAGTAAACGCATCATTGGCAGGCAACTGATAGTTGTGAAGTCCAATTCTCTTCTTTCCCAATAGGACTGGCCTTTATATTTATCTCAACTATGCCATTATCTCTCGCCCTAACTGGAAGTGGATGTCAGTTCTTTCAACGACTACTGGCCTTTCGTGACTATTAATCCTCCATTCAGCTTCTCCATCTGAGGGGATCTTCAATTATGTCACCATCCCATCTCAGGTTAGCCAAATTGTGCGATTGTGTTACTCTCTTAGCCGCAATCACAAGGCTGTGGTCATTGAACATGACAGCAAGTGCTTGCCCAGGTCCACTCACGAGTCCTTCCCTGAGGTCTAGTGCCTGTGAGATGGGCGCTGAATGGAGGTTATCGTTCGTGACAAAAGCAAACAAGAACTTGCTGTAATAACTACTTCCCTTCGCCTTCTCCGATATTGTTCTTGTCCCATCTTCATAGGCTCCATCATCATAGTCTATTGATCCCCATCATTTTCATTGCCACCTTAATTGTTTCGATTATCTTTATTGTCATCGTCTCCCTTGTTTCCACTTCCATTGTCGTCCCCTTGGCCGGCACCTTGAACAGAACAGTTTCTGTAGTTATCAGTAACAGAGCCACCAAGAGATACGGATTCATTCTAGCCATCTTTATGGCTCTTTAATGCAGTTGGATTTCTTCTAACTTATATCGGAGTTGACAAGGTGTATTTATAAGTGAAAGGTATGCAATTTCTTGATATATAATCAAACATCTAATACAACTCCTGATATTATGTTTGCTTCAGATCATTGTAAAGGAGGGTTATTTTATATTTTTAATTTTAAAAAATTTGGTGGGAGCTCACCCATGAGTCAGTCCATTGCCATCTCTATAGAATAATCATAAACAAATACAATAATAATAG
>JAOQMM010000172.1:5828518-5854179 GCA_027563515.1 Erythroxylum platyclados | reverse complement strand
ATAGAAGGCATATAAACTTTATGATACTCAAAACCATAAAGTTCTTGTTTCTAGAAATGTTCAGTTTTATGAAAATAAAGATCTACGGAATTGGGAACTCTGTTGATGCTGAATCTGATGAGAATGATGCTGGAAAAGAATGTGTCATCTGCATGTCAGAACCAAGAGATACTACTGTCCTTCCATGCCGACATATGGTAGCTATGCTTTCTACTTCTACTTCTGCTGGATTAACTACATTACACCAAAGACCAAATCTTTTAGTATCAATGCATCAATTTTATCAGAAAAGTCCCTCTGATTTGAAGCAATATTTTGATTTTAGACATGTTATTTTATGCAGTGCATGTGCAGCAGGTGTGCCAAGGTTCTGCAGTTCCGCAGCAACCGATGCCCAATTTGTCGGCAACCAGTTGAGCGCCTCCTGGAAATTAAGGTGGACGATGAAACTGATAAATGAGTTGAATCCACTGGCAATGGATGGTGATGGTGGTGGTTGTAAAGTTAGTATCTTATTACAGTAGCATCACTCTACAAGGAAATGTATAGCCTGAAGATTTGATACCCTATTCAACACCAGACAAGTCACTACTAATATAATTATGTATGCCTGTTATGTTTGCTTTGAACAAGTTATGGGAGAGAACGCTCACCCATTTATTGTTTTTATATTATAATAATAGGTTCCAGGCAAGTTGGTTACTTTGGGAGAGTTTTGTAAATTTAGTTGTAATTGTGGTATGACCTGTATATTGTGTGCAAAAGTTAAAAGCAGGAAGGCAAAATGATGCAAGTAGTCACCATTTATTCAGCAGAAGTTCTTTTCCTTGTTTTGCGCGTTAGCAAAGTTTACCAACTGTTGTCTACATAAAAACAGGGTAAGTGAAGAAAGATTGTACGTTAAACTCATAAAAACAGAGCTCGGTAAATATCCAACTTGAGCTCCCTCCAAACGCCTGCGAACTGCATCAAGTGGTTCCATTGCCATTTACTCCACCCCCACAACTTCAGCTCTCCACCCTTAGATCAACCGACAACCTTAGATACTCTGTTCAATTAATCAGTGAGGTACTTCAGATTAAACGAAAAATTTTTAGGGAGGGCGCGACGGACTTAAAGGATTCAAGAGACGTTACGTAAATGAGAAATTGATGAGCCGCAAGACTACTGTCTCCTCGTGTAGCTCACTTGGTCCAACATTGATTAATTGTTTCAAAACAAAGCGGGAGTGAAATATGCGCAAGAAAGCAGATTACATATGAAGTCAAACGTTGTACGCGTTGCTGAGTCCACTTGTCCTTGGGAAGATAAATCTTTTAGCCGACTGCCAAACTTTCATCTTCTTGTGTGTGTTAGGCCCCTACTGGAGTAGGTATTTTAGGTAATTACGACCCACATGAACATCATTATTATTTCATCCCCACAGCAAGGACGTGATTTTGTTTAATATGATATCTCTTTCGACTGTGCATTTCTACTAGGTAGTTCTTATCCAAAAACCCAGACCCAGTCAGCCCGCCAAGTCACACTTCACTTTGCCTCTTTAACGTCAAAACCCATTCCCTGCCACAATTGGGCATGGGGTTTCGTAATTTATTTTTTTTCCATTATAGGAAAAGTTATTATAAAATTATAGGTTTAAATTATAAAATTAATTTATTTATAAAATATAAAAGAAAGATTACGTCTGTCATTATCCTCTTTAAAATTCTGTAAAGTGAGAAGCCTTGAGAGTCCTCTTCTTTAGTTCTTATTAACATAGACTTGACTGAACATTTGTCTTCTTACTTTCAACTAATTTATCTTCAGTACGTCTGACTTGGTTTGGTAGAAATACCTAATGTCAATGTCCTAGCTCATTAATCTCTCAAGAACACGCGGAGCAGCGCAATTATGATCGTGCCTTTACTGGGAAAGAAGTAAGTGTTATTTTATTTTCTTAAAGAGCTAGAATCAATGCAAGTATAATGATTTACAGGGTCAAGCCAATCCTTGAGATCTTCAAGGTGACATCAATTTCCACTGTCTCTGGAACAGAATCCATATGGGATTGGAAAAAAAGATTGTTGACTCAAAGTCTCCCACTAAACAAGTAGGTGAAAATGAAATAGCTACGAATTAAGGCATGTAAATTAGAGTTTCTGCTTAATGATCAGGTTAAATATATAAGTGTTATTATTAGGTTTGAAAACTAACAAGAATCATTGCGAAAGCGGACAAAGAGGTCCCAACTCTATAAAAAGCAAAAGCAGATGTATAATCTATGTCCAGTTAGCTTTTGACATTAAACATGCCAGATAAACAATACTGATTAATAAAGAACCCAAATCTCAATAATATTTCTTTTTTTGAAGTACCTTTTGACCCTAAGAGGTTTGCGTAATATACAATGAATTATGCCACTTTTTTGGCAAATTATTAACTATTCTGTCCCTTTAACCCGAAACTTGTTGCACCTTAATGAAATTTTTTTGAGTGTTGTTGTGATCGTCGATATTGTAATTTAAATCGTGTGTTTATGAATAACAAAGACACAATCCTTTTCTAATACTTGACAAAAGTAAAAAGTTCTTATCTTATTAGTTAACATGAACAAATTAATTAAAATTTGTGACCTTAATTTAATCAAAATTATGATCAAATTTTTTGTGAGATTTTAATTATAATTATTTATTTTCAATAGGTTAATTAATTAATAAATAATTTAAAATTTTTAATAAATTTAGTTAATTAATATTAGCATATTTTTCAAATCTTAAATGAATTGAAATTCTCCTGTTATAAAATTAACCTACAATATTTTGAATTAAGAACCTATTTTTGTGAATGGTCTTTCCACTCTAACTATTAACATTTGACGATCACATGGTACCATCCGGAAACAGATCTTTTATTTTAGTCAACGCGTTCTTACTATTTTCTATTAAATCTTATTTACATATTTATATAGGGGTTATATATATATATATATATATATATAGACAAAATTAAATACCCTATAATTAAAACATCCTAACCCAAAAAAAAAAAGATCTTGTTCCATACCATCCTGTAATCACTCGATTGAGAACAAAGGTTATTAAATTTTGAAAATATAAAGTTAACGACAAATTTCCAGTGAGAAAGCAGGGCTTAAGAATCTATAGAGTACTATACTAAAAAGTCGAGAAATAGAACAAAAAGTTACGTGGAGTACTCACAAGTGAGAAAGCAGAAGAGAAATGACGTTTTGTTTTCAGCTCTGAAACTTATATTTGAAGAAATAGGAGAGAATAACAAGTTTCTATCAAATTAGACTGGTGGGGTTAGACAAAAAGAAATGGTGATTTTTTAGGGAAGATTGGAACTAATTCATAACCCCATTTGCTTTAATCCTACTCAACTCCAACTATGGTGCATTACTATACTACAGTTACTACCACTAACCATCTGCATACTCCTTGGCTTTCACGACTTGGGGATAGCCAAACTTGGGTAGTGTTCATCTATTATGCTTAGTTTAGTTTCTGTCTCATCTAGGCATGATCGTTCTTAATTAATTGCTCTAACTTTAAATTCATTAAGTTTGAAGGATAAATGTCATTCTTTTAATAATTTAACATATAAAACTACTTTGGAATTTCCATTATGAGATAGCAATTAAGTTCACTTCAATTTTTATATTTAATTAATAATTTATTTATATAAGTGATTATGAGCAATGATTAAAAAATTCAATCGGATCTATCAGTGCAACAGTAAAAATTTTGAACGGTCTAACTTTTTAGTTCAATTTACTTTAATAATTTATGTTGTTAAAAATAAATCAATTTATTAATTAATCATTCAATTTTTATTAATTAATAAGTTCTTATAAACTAAAATAAATAAATAAATTAATTAAACTTTAAATTTTTCGAAGAATACGAATAATATTTTTCAATTATATTTCAAATTCTTTAATTTTAATCACTATTTAGCTGATTTTATAGTGGTTTAATATTAGTTGAATATTTTAAATATTAAATTTTTTGTTTCATTGGTTTAACTTCTTATCCGATTTTTAAAACATTGATTCTAAGTGTTACGTATAATTTTCACTAAAAAATGTAGTGATAAATTCAGTCTTCTTAACTTCATTCTGAAATCTAACTATACTTATCTTTATGTTTATGACTTGTAGGCTCTTAATCCATTATCTTTCAAATTCAAATTGGAAAAGGAAGAATCAAGTGTTTATAAAAGGGGGGATAACAAAGTTACAAAAAGGCTAAAGTAAAAAATAAAGTCTTACAAAAAGTAAATGCAGACGTATGCAGCCTGTTATTGTTATTGCTGGAAAGCCTGTGGAACACTACCCTTACCTGAAGCTTGGCGTGAAGACATCACATCCCACATACTTTTAACGTCAAACTTTCACATTAACTTACGTGGCCTTTGTAGTTTTGAGACAAATATAAGTGGAACGAGATCCTCTATTATTGTCGGTGTATTACAATCACTAATTTTTGTCTTTTTATTTATATAGACCTAGTATAGACGTGTGAATGAGTTTTAATGAAATAAGATAGAGAACTAATTAACCAAAACAAAAGATTTGTTTCGATATAAGTTGTCAAATATTAGTAAGTAACTTAGTATTAACGGTTATTAATATTATAAACAACAAAATATTATATTTATAATGATGAAATTCACACAATTATACATAATAAACCATAAATGAATTTTGTATCGAATAAATTGTATATAATAATTTATAAAATTCATATTTTAAATAAATAATTTGATTTAAAATTAAACTATAAACAAAAATTAATATATTTTGATTCTGCTTCCATGTATCTTTCAAGTCATAAAGAATTAAAGATGCAAAGCAGCACTCCCATCCGCAACTCAAAACGGGATAAGACTTTAAGACTACTGAAGTAACTGATAGATATGTGAGCCCAACCTCTACGAATTAGACAGCCGGTCAGCGGCTAAATATAAATACGCATTTTAAGTCCCTCCCGTCCCTATTCTCATACAAACATATATTAACACTAAAACGCCTAAGAGTACTAAAAACCCCTGTCAACGCAACTCAACTCAAGTCAAGTGGAAGCTGCACTGTGCGGCAGTAGGCCACCCCTTCTCACCACCTTTTGTCATAAATGAAAGAGAGGAAATGAATGCCTCTCGCTCCTCTGCCTTTAACTACAAGGAGAATCAATCGCCCTTTTTTTATTCTCTTCCTCTTCTCTACCCCCCACACCATACCACTCCTTCACGATTCCTTAACTCCTCCATCTCTTCTTCTCTCTTTTTCTGTCTATTAATTTGGTTGTTTTAGTTGGTGATAGAATGGCAGCTCAGGAGAAGCTTGTCATTGAACCACTGCATGATGCAGGTTCTAGCCAAGGAGATTGTGGTGTTCTTAGTCCCCTGCACAGAGTATGTGTTTCCTTCTTTTAGCTTTTTGGGTTTCTTTGTTCTGATCTTTTTCATTCGCATAAGCTTCTTTTTCTTCTTCTGATAAGACGTGGATCATGAGTCTTTGATGGGTTTTCATTATCTTTTTGAAAGTTCTGCTCTTTATATTCATTCAGAGATATAAAGGGCTGGTTTTCCGGTGTTGTATTTCAGTTGGTGGCCTTTGTTTACCTTTTCCTTTTTCACTTCCTGCATCACTAAATGAATCCGGTGTATTTTATGGAAGTTTGTACTTTATTTGTTCTAAATTTGAACGGTGATGCGACTAGGAAACTGTCTGTTCATGGTTTTTCCAGGGATCAGAATTAGGGCTCAATTCCATTCTAGCAGCGAAACATTATTTGGCAAACTCACTATTCCTGAAAAGCTGGAATTCGTATTTAGTTTGTTTAAGTACGAAAGGGACAAATTTCAGTGGCCAGCTAGAAGAAAGACAAATAATTTCGTTTTTAATCGCATGTTTTTTTTGTCCTCCTCCAATTACCATGATACGTTTGCATTCAAACCTGTGTGCATGACCAAAGAATTGCAGATTTTGCGTGTCCCTACTCACAATTTGTCTCATGCATAATAAGCTTGTTTATGTATTCTGGTTTGATTTATAAGAAATTGATTTAAGTGCTATAAATAGAATTTAATTCGTGAAAAATTCATAAACATGATTGAACTTCCAAACATCAGCATTTTTCTATGACAACTGTACTAATTAGAAATTAAGAAATTCTTTTATTATTTTTTCTAATCATTTATTATAGTATTGAGTGGATTCACTTATAAAAGTGACTCGGTAGTTGTTCTGAAAGTAACTTTGTATCTCCTTCATGTATGAGAAATATTTGGGGCAAGTGCATAGTCACTGTAATGTCAACCTCCACTGCAAACTGTTTTGTGTTGAAAATCTTAGGAATTTCAGCCTACTTGAACTTCAATTTGAGTATAATTTTTATAGTTCCTTCTTTCTATGTCTTTTATTGAGAGTCTTCCTATATGCACACAGTTCTTAATTGTGTCCGGGGGCATATCTAATTACTTGGCATTCCAATGATATCATTTTTCTCCCAGTGAGTATCAAGCTCTCATTTCTGATTCTGTGCTACATTTGTGTGCTAATACAAGTTGCGAGAAGATATGGATACATCTTGTGTCCATTTCCTTCCATTCTTTCTTTTCCATCTTTTCTTTTTTAATATTCTTGGGGCATATAATTCTGTTCTTTAAATCAATAAAATTAGTGAAAGGTTGAGCATAACTTTGGCTTTTTGGCTAGTCTACTTTGGATTTTTGTTTTGCAGCTGTAAACTTATTTCATACTCTATCTCAATTTAGACACAGATTGAAGAACCAATGGGAATAGTTGAAGAAACAAATCATGTTCAACATTGGAAGCGGAGAAATCTATTTTTGGAGATACCTTCAAAAACAGTGAACTCATTAGATGATTCAGTCATGATAAAGATGCCTCCAACACTTACTCCAACTCCCAGGAAAGTAAATTTTCTGTTGACACCTAGTTCTAATGATGCCAGAGCAAATGGCTCCCCAGGCCCTTCCTCAACTAGAGGCATAGCTTCTTTAAGAAGTCTCTTACCAAAACTCAGTTTCAAGTCTCGAATTTCTACCTTAGATGTTGAGAAGGGTGCTAATTCAAGTCCAGATGCTTCATCTACTTTGTCACAAGAGAAGCCTTCGATATCAAGATCGTTGTCACTTTCAAAGATATTCACTCCTAGGATGAAGAGGACGTCATCATTGCCTGTGACTCCAATAGCAAATTCTAATCCCGATTCTGTACGTGGAGGACTCCTTGCTGGTGCAAACAATCCAAATGTACGTTTTTGTATATTATATGACCAATATGATGTCGTGGAATCATTCAATTGCTAAAATGAAAACAAGAATAAGTCTGCATATTTTTTGAAAACATGTATGATATATTACCACTCTTAAATAGGTCAAAATACAGTGATCAGGCCAATGCTGTAGTTCCTCTTATTTGCATGCTTAATAGGTTTAAATTTAGCTGTGATTGCTCTAAATTGATGTTTACTTTTTCAGAGAAAAGATGGCCAACGGAAGATATGTCGCTCACTATCAGTTCCTGTTCAAAACAAAGAAAGAAGCATGAAGAGGATGGACTCCTTTTTCCGCGTTGTGCCATCAACTCCTCGAGTGAAAGATGGAGAGATCATAAGTCATGCATCTCCAAGTGTTGATGATGGTATTGTCATTGAGTTTTTTGGGACAACTGTTTACATAAGTTGCTTATGAGTGTGTCTGAAACTTTTTAAATTCAATGCATTATCACTTATGAATTCTTGTCAATTGTCATCGATCAGTTGGTATTGGCTTCCTGTGCATCTGTGTTTTTAATTTTCTCCTCTACAAGTTCGAAGTGTTTTACTTGTAGTTACCAGCCGATGTCTTATTGTAGTCCTGTGGTTCAGAGACCAATGATGATGATGGTGAAGACATTCCTGAAGAAGAGGCTGTTTGTAGAATTTGTTTTGTTGAACTGTGTGAAGGAGGTGAGACCCTCAAGATGGAGTGTAGCTGCAAAGGTGAACTTGCTCTGGCCCATCGAGAATGTGCTGTGAAATGGTTTAGTATTAAAGGCAATAAGACCTGTGATGTGTGCAAGCAAGAGGTTCAAAACCTTCCTGTTACTCTGTTGCGAGTCCAAAGTGTATTTGCTCGTACAAATGGAGGAAGAAGAAATCAGCAGGAAGAAATCAATAGATATAGGCAAGTATTTCTAATACTTAATGCTTAAAGAGGTGAAATTATGCTTCACTTGAGGCTATGTTGGTGCAAAAAGAAATCATAATCATGAAATAGCAGCTTCTATTCTAGCTTGTTTTAGGATTGAAATTTCAACTAAAAAATTTGCATCTAATATCACTCCGTGTACCGGTGACTTACTAGTTAACCTTCTAATCAGGGTTTGGCAGGAAGTTCCTGTCCTAGTGATCGTTAGCATGCTAGCGTACTTTTGCTTTCTTGAACAGCTCTTGGTAAGATAAACGTCTCCACATTAAGATTTGTAAAGTTGAAATTATACTTCTTCCTTAATCAATTTCTTATGTGCAGGTTACAAGAATGGGTACTAGTGCAATTGCTATATCTCTTCCATTTTCTTGTGTACTGGGGCTCTTGTCATCCATGATCTCATCAACCATGGGTATATTGGCCATACCCTCAAAATAAATTTATATATTATATGATATCCTGTAGTGGTCGTACTTCTGGAGGCTTCTTGAATTGAAAAACAAGTGACTCACTGCTGATTTTAGTTTGCTAAGTCTTTCAATACTTAAATATATGCCAACATGCTCACACACTATGACATAGGGCTTTAGTCAATCAAGGGAGTGGGAAGACTTTGAAATAACAATGTTGTGATGAACAATTAGATGCTGAGGCAAGTCTATTGCTTATGGATTACTAATATTGAGATTCTGCATGCAGTGAAGAGAAGATTTGTTTGGGTTTATGCTTCAGTTCAGTTTGCTTTGGTGGTTCTCTTTGCACATATCTTTTACTCTTTGGTAAGCAAATTTAGCCTTACGTTCTCTAAAAAGAAAATGGAGAGAGAGAGAGAGAGACAGAGAGGCTCAATGCAGAAGGTGTATTTTGCTATTTATTTATCTGCATTATGCATATGTGTCAATATATATAATTCAGTAATCATGTTCAGCAACGTAAGTTTGGATGTGCTTGAGATCATTGGAATGCTTTAACATTCTTTACTTTGGACGTTGTATGCTTCTCCTAATAGTAATACCGTTCAACATTTGTTGTCTGTGATGCCATAGGTCGGGGTACAGGCAGTTCTATCCATTCTTCTTGCTACATTTGCTGGCTTTGGTGTAGCGATGAGTGGTAGTTCCATACTCGTCGAGCTCTTGAGATGGAAGAGGAGATGGAATGCTCGATCAGAACAGCACAGTTCCCTTGCAATGCCAGCACCAGGGCAGTTTCCAAGAACCACAAATCCAAATCTAATAGGTCCATAGAAGTGAGACTGAAAATCTGGAGACTTAATTATGTCTTCCTTCAATATAAAGTGTTCTGGATTAAATTATGATGACCTGAATCCATAGAAGTTTGTGTTGTAATATAAGCCAAGATAGGAGGAGCATCTTTTGTTCTCTCTTAGCCAGGAACATTGGTAAAGCTTTCAATTCAACAGGTTGTTACTCACACCAGTAGGGTGATTGATGTTTCCTGAAAAGAGTATTGTAATTGTATGTTTAACCACTCAGGTGGCTATACTGGATTGGATTGAAACAACAGGCTTGGAATTAGTTACGGGAAATAATAGTCTTCATTTTCCTCCTCTTTTAATTGAAGTTAAAAATTGCATGGTCATGTTCGGTAATCGTGTATGAAGTTTCACAAGTATAATCACAAGTGATTGCTTTGCAATTCGTTGTAAGAGATTGCCGCGTTGATGAACTACTATTACTAATTTACTTCTTTTTTCCAGTTTTCTTAGGACCAAGAAAGGAGTTTAAATGAAAAGAGGAAATTGAGAATTGGGATTACACAATATTTAACATCTTTTATGAGTTCTAAACCTTCGATTTCTTACAATTAAGTGCTTTGGACTGGACTGGACAATCGGAACTCGGGCCAAGCGACTCGGGTCTCTGACAAAATTTGCAGTTTGGAATTGGTGTTGGAAGTCTCAGTTGCAGAAGTATAAACTTTTGTTCCAAGTCCCAACAGACAACAGTTGGTGCGGAGTCCTAAAATTATAACAAGAACACGCCGTCAACTATAGTTTTGGACAAGTAATGGCCTGAACGAGGGCAGGTGGGCTTTTGTAGCTTTAGACGGTGGGTGAAGAAGCAGCTTAGAGCGAGTGGACGACAGAGATAGGGAGAAGAAGCCTAAACTCAGCCCAACAACTACTTCAATGAATAGCATGGATCTCGCCGCTAAAATTGCCCACAAGTTCTCGCTTCTCGCTCGAGGTCGTCTCTAATCCCTCGTTCGTTGGTCTCTCTCCTTCTCTCTAACTCTAACTCATTATTCTATTTCATTGTTGTGACAAAACTCTTTTAAAAGCTTTAAAGTTGCATGCGTTTTGTGTTAATATCACGTAAAGAGAGCGATTCCCTGTGGTTTTACTTGGGTTTTCCTTTTTTTTTTGGCTTTTCTTCAGTTATTGTTCAGTGACACATCTCACATCTTCCTACATTTTTGGGAGTGAATGGTGTCATTATTTCTGTTGTAATGTCCAGCCCGAATTGGGCAGTGCTACTTCATTATGCTTTCACTTTTTCTGGTTGTGCTTTTGGGGATGAATCTAACTGGCAGTTCGCTGAATCGATTGTTTCAGTTACTCCTAGTATTGGATTTGTACAATCTTTAAGACTGAGCACGAGCTTTAAAGCGGGGTGCACAAGGAAAATGGCTTGGAGTTTGGAGAAGTGTGATTTTGTTGTCGAGAACAGCTTGAGTGTTGGTCGGCCAGCTACAGAAAGATATGTTGATGAGGCAGTTGAAGATCTCAGAGCTGGGAAGGTCATTGCAGTTCCCACAGATACACTCTATGGATTTGCTTGTGATGCTTGGTATACCATTTTAACTTCACTGTCTGTCAATAGAAACCAGAATTATTTCCCTCTTTTGTCTTGCTTTGAATGCTTTATTAGAACAAGAGACATATCTGACAGTTCAAACAGATACCATACTAAAAGTAACATCAAACATTTTGGCTTGTAGGTCGATATCTAATATTATACTGCAATTGTTAGTAATGGAGTGCTCCCACTTTATTCATGTCCCACTTTATTCATGTTACCGTGAGGTTAATATCATGATTGAGTTCTTACATTTGAAGAAGTTTAGTTGGTTGTTACTGTGCTTAATAAATTAATGAATCCTACTTGTGCAACTTATGATTACGAGAAGAAAGCATCCCTTTCATTAATACTTGGCAGCTCATCAACATAGGCCATGTTTTGCAATCATGTCAAAGAAAATTGTGGATGATACCTTTTCCTTTTGTCATTACACAGTTGGGCTAAATAGTGATTAGTGAAAATACTTGAGAAAAAAAATACACATCTCCTTTTTTCATTAGCTAGATTTGACCATCTGTCATAATTAGTGGAATTTTGAATATAATTTTGTGAATTTACAGATTCGTCATCCTTTTTTATCATGCCAGTACTTTGGAAGCAGTTCATAGTATTTATGAGATCAAGGGACGCAAGCATACAAGTCCTCTTGCAATCTGTGTTGGAGATGCAATAGAAATAAAACGTTTTGCTGTCACTGACTATCTGCCTCATGGCCTACTTGATTCTCTACTTCCAGGACCTGTAACTGTTGTATTGAGGCGAGGTTTGTAGCTCTTTTTTGTGTTTTCTACCCTTGTAAATGAAAATAAAACTGTACTAAAATATGTAATTGCAGATCTACTACTCCATTGAGCAGTGGATTTGGCTCAATTTTTTTTGTAATTTAAGCTAGTGGTTGAATATTTTTCAGGCGAGTGTAGTGAACTTGAGAAGTCCTTGAACCCAGGACTGGATAGTATAGGTGTTCGAGTCCCTGATTGTAACTTTATTCGGGCAATTGCTCGTGGTTTGGGAAGAGCAGTGGCCCTTACAAGTGCAAATCTTAGCGGCCAGCCAAGTAGCGTCTCTGTCAAGGATTTTGAAAATCTCTGGAAACATTGTGCTCATGTCTATGATGGAGGTGTGCTTCCATCTGGTCGTGCTGGATCGACAGTAGTAGACCTCACTAAGCTTGGAAAATACAAGATTCTTAGAACGGGGAGGTAAATTTCCAAGCATTCTTCCATTGCTGTGTGGATTCCGTGCCTATATATTGAAATTTATGAAACGTTTGTAATTTTATTTAATGTTTAGGAGATGAAAAAATTAGTGCTAGCTGATAATTTGTAAATATGTTAGTTTGGGAGTTATTTTGAGCATCTTATTTGGAAGATTCAAAATCATGTGAATTTCAGTTGTGATAGCAATGGTGCTTTTGTTATGTTTGTATGTTGAATGTATATGTTCCGTGGTTTAAGAAATCTGAGCGAGTAGCTAACTTATTTTGTTGTCCCTTAGTCATCACTAAGATTGGTACATTTTTTTTCTTCTTCACTCGCTATTTATTCGAACGTGTACTTTGTTTAAAATTAAAGTCAAGGAAACCATTTTCCTTATCCTCAATTATCCATTTTAAATTATGCTCTTCATGCTTTGACTTTATCTGAATTTCTCATCTGTGAAGAGTATTATCAAATTTTACACCTGATGTTCGTTTGAGTGATAAGCTTTGTACTATATTTGCTGTGTCAATTGTTGTTAGTGGTGTAGAACATCTGTACTTTGTCGCAACTTCTCTGCTGTCTAACTGCTTTTGCCCCTGTATTTGCCGGTTTTCATTTCTATCCAGTGCAATGGAAGAGACCGTAATCATCCTTGAAAAATATTCTCTAGTTGAAGAAAGGATGGTGACTTGAAAACTGTATTCTGAAACGATGGGATGTCACTCAACATTGATGTAAACGGTTTATGGATAGGAATGGGCAGAACTATTTCTGCACATCAATTGTTCTTGGTCCAGCTTCAATACACTTCAGCTATCTCAAGATTTACTTGGATTTAAATGTCTCTAGTATTATATTCTTGGAAGTATTTCCTATTTTACTGTAATCGGAAGGATGTATGGAGGAAGAAGTCCAAGGAAAGCCCCATTTCGTCCCCAGAAACGTTTCTTTAAAAGGAGCAAGAAGTTGTCTATATGAACTTCTCAAAGAACTACTTACATCATTCATTAACACAAACTGGTTTCTGTTTGATGGTATTACTTTTCTTGAACTAGGAACTTCTTCTCTTGCTAGGGTTGCTATTAGCCGTAGTATATCATGATGCCTACCCAAAGAAGAGACTGGTATAGGTTGCAAGGTTCTATACACTAGTAAAGCTTCTCAGCTTCGTATCTCCAAACTAGTTTTTGATTGAGAATACGCTTGTCCTTGTACGTGGAAATCAATGTTATGTACCTCTGTTTGGAATGAAGTTGTGCATAGCAAACATTATTAGACTTGTTGATTTTGTTAAGATTTTGACTGCAGAAAGTGATAAGGTACTCCATTGTTGATTTCATGTTACTACTACTACTACTGCTAATTTGTTATAATTAATCATCAGAGACTATACCGAGTTGGTCAATAAGAAGCAGCTGGCTTTTTGGGAAGATGAAAAAAAATTGGCAAGGTTGCTTGCCTTCTGAATTCCACAATAATCTATTCCAAGAATCACCATCAACTAAAAACATATATATATATAACCATATGTATATATAACCACTAAAAAATTTTGTTAGTCAAAGAAAGATGTAACCTGCTATGGCTACTTTATTTACATTTCCAGGCCAAAGACGTTTTTAAGATGAAATGCTGTCCTCACCTGAAGGGGAACAGATTATTTGATCTATTATCTTATTTTATTTTATGAATGTTTAACAGGTAAAAATAGAACAACAAGAACATATTTGACCATTTGACATTTGACAAGACAGGCAAAATCGTCCATTCATCAAACAATTGAACTGCTGAGCTATTGTGCTATTAATTCCAATTAATGAAACAAGTCATTGCTTCCTACCGATGTTGAACATGAATCTCGTGGACAAAATTGACTGGCCTGTCCCATCCTATCCTATTTACGACTAATTCTTTAATCATTTATCCATAAACTTCATGTTAATTAGAGCATAGTGAAGTGAACATGTGTGTATACACTATTCTTAAATTTCTCACCCTCCCTTGTGGAAATGTTAAAAGTCAAATTCTATAAACATTATAATGAATGGGGGTTGTATTTTGTTGACTAACAAAGGAGTAAAATACGAGGAATAAAATAAAACTTATATTTTATGGTCGGATATAAGTAAAAAAAAAGTTTCCATTTTAGTCTATCATTAAACCTTCACGAATAAAAATAAATAATCTTATTTTATTATATTTTATTTTTTATAAAAATAAAAAAATTTTATGGCCCTGCCTCCGAGTCCTAGGTGGAGCAGAGCAGCCAAGCGAGACTTATTCAACTAATAAGATAATACAGATATGGCGATGGTATAGTGTAGCCACCTTGAAGAGTATCCTAATTCCTTACGTTAGGATAGTAAGTGTTCCCGCCACGCCCCCTCCTGGGAATGGAATATACTAATTAATAGTACTTACATGGTAATCCTTAAAAGATTCCTAAAATTTTGTGGCTGCCTCTTCTTGACTTCTCTGATCTTTATGCTTTTTCTTTTTCTTTCTTTCTTTTTTTTTTTCATTTGAGCCCTTGTTAAGAGGAAATTTCTTACTAATAGATAAGAAAAATAATTTATTTTAGAACATTAAAGGGTAAATTTGCAAATGGATTTACCTCAAAAGAATTCAACGGCCTAACTGTACAAAAGGATGCTCAGAGTCAGACATGGTTGTTGGCGTATAGTGCCACTTCCCGTTCTTTTCATAGAAATACATTCCTTTGGCTTCCAAATCCTCGCCCAGAGCCAGGACGACCACCTCTCCCATTACTAATTCCCTTTCTCTTATCTTGATCCTTCCCTTCACTCTCTATACTTCAACTGTCTGTAAAGTTCCTGTCTTTTTGTTTCTCTTGAGGTAAAAATAATCAAGGAGCTCTTATTTTTCTGAATTTACTTGAGGAGTTTTTGGCTTCAATCCTATAGTTGTTGATTGTTATTAGATCCATTTTATCTACCCTGTTCTCCAAGTGTGTTGGATTCGAGTAAAGAAGATTGTTTTTTTTCTTTCTGAAGAAGAGAAGAGAGCCTGGTAGCTAGATAATTTGTTTTCTCATTACAAAATCCCTCTTGGTGCTTTTTTTTGTTTGCATAATCATAGTCTGGATTGAAAGAATGTTGCAAAGATTCAAAATTTATGCTACTTTTAGTAGTTCTGGTATGTTTTTATTGATCGAGTTATTGTTTGTAATGTGATCGTGGAAATAAGTAGTTGAGGGTGATTCTTGGTCGAAATGGCAACTGGAGCTGTACCCACATCGTTTACGGGTCTCAAGAGCAGTGACACGAGCTTTGGGTTTGCCAAAAACTTGGATTTCGTGAGAGTTTGTGACTTGAAGAGGATCAAGTCTGGTCGCAAAAGAGTTTCCATGATTCGCAACTCAACCGTTGAGCTTCAGCCAGCCTCAGAGGGAAGCCCTTTGTTAGGTAAGTATTGATTTGAAGTCTTCTGCATTCTTTAATGAGCCCGTTGACCTTAAAAGAAAATGTAGTTGCTTGAGCTAGCTAGTTGGTGTTCTTATCTGATTGCAAAGGATTTAATATTTGGAGGTCTTGGCTGGTAACTTCTCACCTTCTTTTGTACTTTGATTCTTGTGCTTAATCATTGTTTATTTCCATGTAGTTCCCAGACAAAAGTACTGTGAATCTGTTCATAAGACAGTCAGGAGGAAGACGAGAACTGTCATGGTGGGAAATGTGCCTCTTGGTAGTGAGCATCCAATCAGAATTCAGACTATGACAACAAGTGATACTAAGGATGTCGCTGGAACGGTTGAACAGGTTTTTATCACTTCTTCCTTTCCAACTCTTATATCCAAGCTGCGGAATAGACAATCACAAAGGTCATTGTGACTCAAAATTCTGTCAGGATAATCTTGTGGTGTTACTTGTTTATTCCTTTTTCATGTCTCTACATCTTTCTCTTGACTCTCTGGGCCGAGGATAATAAAATTACATTCAGACAAGAGTCAAAGGCTTGAAATACGACTGCTTCAGTTCACAGTCATGATTAAAAAAAAAACAAAACACTTAAGACTTTTAAAGATTTACTCATTGATATTTGGATCCAAGCAGAGAGTCAAATTTGTGTATTGATAGAGAACTTCAAGTTTGCATTGATAGTCTATATGGGTTTATTTCAATTTTACTCTCAGCTCCATCAAAGTAACTGCCTTACTTTTGGTAGGTAATGAGAATAGCGGACAAGGGAGCAGATATTGTTCGGATAACAGTCCAAGGGAAGAGAGAAGCAGATGCGTGTTTTGAAATTAAAAACTCTCTTGTGCAGAAAAAGTAAGTCTGGTTTAACTTGGGTTGCTTGATTGGCATGCTGATCAACTATCAAACTGATATCTCATTTGTGCAGTTACAATATACCTCTGGTTGCTGACATCCACTTCGCTCCTTCTGTTGCTTTGAGAGTGGCTGAGTGCTTTGACAAAATTCGGGTCAATCCGGGAAATTTTGGTACAGATTTGTCCCTGTTTACACGAATTTTAGATAATTAAACAACTGTACTGGATCAGCATGGTGTTCATTGCAGCTGATAGGCGGGCACAGTTTGAGAAGTTGGAGTACACTGAAGATGACTATCAGAAAGAGCTTGAGCATATTGAGCAGGTCAAATTACTTTTCCACCTCATGGCCCTTTGCAAAGTCTTTTAAGCTCCATCTAATTTAGCTTCTTCCGTGTTTTAAGCTCAATCTCATGGTGTTCACCAGGTTTTTACACCATTGGTTGAGAAATGTAAGAAATATGGAAGGGCAATGCGTATAGGGACAAACCATGGGAGTCTTTCAGATCGTATAATGAGCTATTATGGAGATTCTCCTAGGGGAATGGTAAAGAGCTATTTTCTTTCATACTACTGAAGATTTAAATGTTGTTTTTCTATTTTTCATCAAGGCAATTTGCTTCTATCCTATAGGTTGAATCTGCATTTGAGTTTGCAAGGATCTGCCGCAAGTTGGATTTCCATAATTTTGTCTTTTCAATGAAAGCAAGCAACCCAGTTGTGATGGTTCAGGCATACCGTCTGCTTGTAGCAGAAATGTATGCTCAGGGTTGGGATTATCCATTGCACTTAGGTGTCACTGAAGCTGGAGAAGGTGAAGATGGCCGGATGAAATCTGCAATCGGCATTGGCACTCTTCTTCAGGTATCATTATAGTGTCAATTATATTGGACATGAGTACTTGCTTAGATTATCATAGTGAAGAGTGCAATTATGATTACCAGAATGGGATCTTAAGGGAGGGAATTTCTCCTTTCAATAATATGCATGTAACAGATATATAGGCTTGAACCTACGTCCTTTTGGCAGCATAGTGCATTTGGTTGTGGCACTTTAATTTTTAAAAAATCCTATTGCATTGGAATTTCATGCATGATTTTGCTTAAGTTCATTTTGTAATGGATTTTAAGGAGAAACTGTGTGAGACATGGCTGAGAGAGACGGAAATTTGTCTCTTCATGATTTCTTTACTGTGTTCATAAATGTCTGTTCTTGATCCTATCTGTGTTCTTTATGCATGGTTATTATAAAGTCTTAGAGGGCATTGATGTATCTCTTCATTGTAAAATCAGTAATTTTGTTGCATGTGCAGGATGGTTTGGGTGATACAATCAGAGTGTCACTTACAGAACCACCAGAGCTGGAGATAGATCCTTGCAGAAGGTTGGCCAACCTAGGCATGAAAGCATCAGAATTTCAGAAGGGAGTGGTATGCTTCTATATTGTGTTTTGCTGTGTTAACGTGCTTAGGTACTGCAGCATGTTCTACTAGATCCTGTTGCTTAGCTCTTGATTAACTTTTCTGCGCTAGACACCATTTGAAGAAAAGAGCAGACACTATTTTGATTTCCAACGCCGATCTGGCCAACTGCCGGTCCAAAAGGAGGTTAACACCAAAATTCTTCATAGTATTTGTCGCCTAATTCCTCTATTCAGGCTTTGCAATATGCACTTTGGAAAGTCAAATCTTTCTTGATTTACAGGGTGAGGAGGTAGATTATAGAGGTGTCCTGCACCGTGATGGCTCTGTTCTCATGTCAGTATCTCTAGATCAACTAAAGGTACCATTGACCTCTTCCCCTTTTCAGCTCTCTTCAGTCTCCTTATGGTAGGTATACTGAGATTAATCACTTCATCAATCATTTCTCTCTTCCAGGCACCAGAGCTTCTCTACAAGTCACTTGCAGCAAAGCTTGTTGTTGGGATGCCCTTCAAGGTCCACGTCACTATTAAATGTTTAAGTGGTGTTATGAGATATACTTGTTCTCTCTTTATTTACTTACACAAGTCTCCCTATTTAGGATTTGGCGACAGTAGATTCTATCATGCTGAGGGAGCTTCCACCAGTAGACGACATCGATGCTGTAAAATCCCAAACTCTATCTTCATTTATCTCATTTTAAAGAAAAAGAAACAAGCCTCTTTAACTAATTGTGCCCAAGCTTATGATTAAACAAACTCATCTTATTAATATTTCAAAAAAGATTCAGAATGGTTCTGATACAACATTTCTTAACATACCAGCGCCTGGCTCTCAAAAGGCTTATAGATATCAGTATGGGAGTAATAGTCCCTTTGTCAGAGCAGCTAACAAAGCCTTTGCCCAATGCCATGGTTCTTGTAAATCTGAAAGAGTTATCAACTGGAGCTCACAAACTTTTGCCAGAAGGTGAAGCTTCACACAATTTCTCAGACTATTAAATTATCAATCAGTGTCTCATTTTGGTTTTCTTCAGCTTTAGTTTCAAATTTTGGATATACATATGACATTGTGAAATTACCTCTCAGGTACCCGCTTGGTTGTGTCCGTACGTGGGGATGAGCCCTTTGAAGAACTGGAGATCCTCAAGGATATTGATGTCACAATGCTTCTCCATAACCTGCCTGTTACAGAAGATAAAAATGGTAGAGTGCAAGCGGGAAGGAGGTAATGATGCTCAGAATTTTATAAAAACCTTTCTTCTCATGCATTTACATTAGTGCAGTAAACAGGATTACATTAGCCTTATTTTCGTACAAGAGACCAAGACAAATACAACGCATCACACGTTTCCATGAATATAAGCGTTTGTACTTGGACTCTCAGTTGTAGAGAGAACGAGGGAGAGAGAGCTTTGGATAGTTTTAACCACCCTTTTGCTTATAGCTCTTTCCTGTTGGCCATATTTGTCAAGAGGTCCTGCAGGATGCTTGGGAAAACCATTGATTAGAGGCTAGGATGTGCCCATTAAAATATTTGGTGTACCAAAATTTTCTGCTTTAGGAATTTTTCTCTCTCATGGTCCTATCGTTTCAAATATATGCCAGATGTATAGCAGTATTATTGATCTCTGTTCAAGTCTGACAGTTTGAATTTTATGGTCACTTTAGGTTGTTCGAGTATTTAGGTGAAAATGGTCTGGATTTCCCTGTAATTCACCATATCCAGTTTCCAAGTGGGACTCACAGGTAATCACAAAACTTCTTAGTATCTTCTATTAACAAACAACAATTATGTGATTTTGACTTGAAATGTGTTTTTGCATTTGCAGGGATGACTTGGTAATTGGTGCTGGTACAAATGCTGGGGCACTTTTAGTAGATGGTCTTGGAGATGGTATATTTGTAGAAGCCCCAGATCAGGATTTCGATTTCCTCAGGAATACATCATTCAACTTACTGCAAGGTTGCAGAATGAGAAATACAAAAACGGTAGGGGCTATAGGGTTTATTTTAGCAGCAAACTGGGCGTACTTGAAGAATGAGATATCATGGATTCTTTAATTACCAAATCTCATCCACAGGAATATGTGTCGTGCCCATCCTGTGGTAGAACTTTGTTTGACCTTCAAGAAATAAGCGCACAAATACGAGAGAAGACGGCACACTTGCCGGGTGTTTCGGTTAGTATAAATCCTTTATTCGGCTTCCTATTATATTGTTCAGATTAAGAACAATAATTAACTCTTCCATGTTCTTCAGATTGCAATTATGGGCTGCATTGTCAATGGTCCCGGTGAAATGGCTGATGCCGATTTTGGTTATGTTGGTGGTGCTCCTGGAAAGATTGACCTTTATGTTGGAAAGGTATTGCGTTCTTTCCTTTAGCAATGAATACCCATATACATTGATGTCGACGTTCAAAGGTACCAAAATTTGCATACAAATGTTTAATGCACCACATGTGGGAGATATTAAAAGTCAGAGTGTAAGACTCGCACAAACCATATACATATTCATAGAATTTGTGCTCTTTTTTCTTCTGGAACACAAGGAGCTCAACTATTGCATGTTAGTTTGCGTTTAGATTGTATGTGAAACTGATGGGACGTTTGATACATTCTAGACTGTGGTGAAGCGTGGGATCGACATGGAGCAGGCAACTGATGCCTTGATCCAGCTAATTAAAGATAATGGACGATGGGTGGATCCTCCTGCTCCTGCAGAAGAGTAAGAACAAACAAGTAGCAGGAAAGCAATAATGAGGCAGCAGAAATTAGATCACTGTCAATCATGATTCTCATTGTGCGTGTAAAGTTCCCTAAGTCCAGAAACGCACCTTGTGGTGTGGCAATATCTTCTTGTATGATTTCATCGTATATGTAAGCTCCTGTCCTGCTTGATGCATTTATAGGAAGTTGGATTAGCATCAAATGCATCATTCTTCATTCTTGTATTTTTTTGTGACTGTCCTCTTAAAGGAACTTCTCTGCTCTCAAATTCCGGTTATTATCCAATACGGTGACGTATCATGTACCAATATAGCGAGAATACTATTGGAGGAAGTTGTGATAATATGATCGTTGGTCCCTTGCCCTTGGTACTCCATTCAAGGGAACTTAGGTGGAAGTTATATTATTTACATGCAATGTCGTATAATATTATGCATACATTATACTTCATAACAACAGACAAGCAGATTAACTATCAGTATTATAATCAACATTTAACTCATAAATTCTAGGGTAATGATGAACAATGAATGAACGTAACCAATAACTTTAAACTGTATACCATCAATCACTCAGAAACGGGAAAAATTAGAATATGATTTTATATAAAGAATCTATAAACCGCCTATTGCTTTTAAGTTTCCGAGTCACCGCTGACGCTGCTTACATCAAAGAAGCTCTCTCCTCACAGCGTCGGCGTACTGAGCTCTTCTCTGATTCTGCCGCCTCTTCTTGCACACAACTCCTCCTAATCCAACTGCAGCCGCCGCCGCAAGTACTCCGATCGCGATCCCCGCCTTCTTCCCACGGCTCATTCCCTCAGACTTGCTCACCTCGTCCTTTTCCGCTTCCACATCTATGTTGTGATTTGCGTCACTTACTTCCGACGGCGCCGGAGTCGGAACTTCTGGAATGTTCGGCGCATTGGCCGGCGTGGGAGAAGATCCAGGAGCAAGATCTGGTGGCGGCGGCGCAGGCGGGGACACGGAAGGCGAAATCGAAGGAGATCCGCCTTCAGGCGCGGGAACTGGAGATTTGTCGTTGTCTGCGGAGCCGTTTTCAGGTGGCGGAGTGGGCGAATCCTGAGAAAGAGCGAAATGTAGTAAAGAGAAAGCTAGAAATGCAAAGAACAAAAGCCTCGCCGCCATGGATCTGAGTTTGAGTATTCCCTCTCTCGTCCCGTTGAAATTACAAATGAGCAAGCACGAGTAGCGATAGAAAGAAAGAGAGAGGAAACTGTGAGAACTCTAGAGGAAATTGTAAAGACAAACTTTAGAGAGAGAGAGAGAGTCACAAGGACCACAACGAAATAAATTGAAAAGAAAGAATAGTTAGTTAAGATACTTAAAAAGACGATTTGATTTGGGAGAATGGAATGATATGTGTATCCTAGGCTGACTTCAAGCTTAGTGCAAGATATTACGCAATTAGAGCCGCGACCTATGCTCTAGTAAGGTTTGTAGATTTAAATATAAATAGTTGAAGTTTACAGTAAGGAAGATCAAGATCTAGTTGGTGAAAAGGCTAAGGGCAGGATAGGTGGAAACTATACCGATTGCTCCTGCTATTTGCTAAAGGCTGCACAAGAGTTGGAGTTGACTAGATTTGCACTTACGGGTTGCTTTGCTTTGGTTTTGTAATTCTTCTTGCAAAAGCGATGCACATGGAACCATGTGCACTCACCCCCTGCCAATGCCATTGTGATGTTTGGCACTTCAATCCGGTAATCAGATCACCTCGAATTTAGCGTTCGTCGTCTTTTATTGTACTCAACAACCCGATTATTGATTTAAGAACTTAGTTAAGATGTAGCCATCGATACATATGGTCATCATTATTTTATTACATAACTAGCTGGTGCATCCTACCTCCTTTTAATCAAAAAAAAAAATTGTTTTTGACCTTCTCCAATTATTGATATTTCCTTGTCCTCTCTACATGTAACAACTAGAAGATAGGATAATGAGAACGGAACCACCAATTTAGGATACTCATGAAATGCTTTTTTTAATCCAAAAGAATTACACCTTCGATTCTTTTTGGAAAGGAATCTCGGCTAGGGATGTGGAAATCCAAATTAATTTGAATTAGCCTCTTGCAAAAAGACTTTAGACTTGACATAAGATCATACACTTAATTAAAGTTCAATTAAACTAAGAATGCAATTAAAAAGTTGAGTAAATGAGAAGTAGTTAAAACTGAGTTAGTAGAAAAAAAGTCTAACAAATAAAGAAAACAAGAATAAAAAAAAGAGATAAAACTTGAAAGGGATAAGAAACAAATCAAAAGCAAAGAAATTTAAGAACATAAGAACAAATAAAGGAAGTCATTGACACTCGGAAAAAAAAAACATCATGAAGCAATAAAATAAAACAATGTTACTCAACTCTACATAAGAAGATCAAGGAATAAATGTATTTTCATCAGCATGACGTAAAGAAGAATGAAAATAGTGGAGGAGGATACTTGGGAACAAATGTATTGTCACCACCAGGAAGCGAAGAAGAACGAAAATATTGGAAGAGGAGGTGATAACTCTTTTAACCCGATAATGCTTCATCGGGGAGTTGTAATGAATTTTGGTTAGAGCTCAAAGGAAAATGACCTTGATAAGGTTATTTGGAAATTTTCTTAAACATTGTCATCTGGATAGAACGAATATAGTTATTAATGTTTTAAAAATCATATTGGAAGTTAAAACAATAAGATAAGAGGTTTAAGATTTAAAAGATTCAACTGGTATTAAATCGTTATAAAATTGGCTAAAAATTAAATAAAATTAAAAATTGAAATAAGATTCAAAGAATTTGAAATTTAATTGAAAAAAGAGATTATTAAATAAAATGTAATTGATGTATTTTAGTTTATAAGAACTTATTAATTTATGAATATTAATCGATTAATTAATAAACTAATCAGTTTTTTACAACAAAAGTTATTAAAATAAACTGGTAATTGACCTTATCTGGCATAGCAACAGACATTATCTGGCATGCCTATGTGACTTAACTTAATAGGGAGGTAACATTTATTTGATAAAGAGGTGACGAAGTAAGCATTTTTTGGGCAAATTGCTCTGTTTTATAAACATTAAAGGGTAAACTGATATTAGAAATAACAAGAGTTATCTTCAACTTTTTACCAAATTTAGGGGATAAATTGGACCTTTCGCCTTTATTTAAAAGACATCTAAAGTTTTGTGTTCATGTATTTCGATAACTTGTTAAGTTTCCTTCTTTGCATTTACTAGGATTATAAAGAAGTGGAGATATTGCATCTATTTATATGCATTGAAAATGCCCAGGATAATGCACTTATTCAATAAAAAATTAAAATATATTTAATTCAAAAATTAACAAAATTTTAATTTATTAGCAAAACCTTTTGCCTTATGACCCAAGTAAGGTGTAAATCTCTCTCATCAGAATGTTTGATTAGCTACATACCGAGATAAGCTTGAGCTAAACTTGTACTAAATTTTATTTTACTCTAGTCTATGGTGCCAATTTGAACTATCTAAGGAATAACCTATAGAAAGCTCTAAGTGATATTCACTCATCCACCACTATCCTATGGATAATTATGGGTGACTTTAATAGTACTATTCATATTTCTGAAGCTAAGGATAAATCGAGCTTGAAAACTTATACCATTGACCTAAGAGACTGTGTGAAGGACATATAAGTAGCAAATTTAAGCCGTAAAGGGAATTTCTTTACATCAAGTAATAAACAACACAGGAATTGGAATATTCAAAGAAAATTGGACAACGTCCTTGTAAATGAGGATTGGATGGAAGCTTTTTCCTAACAACTTTGCCTCCTTTAGTGGTCCACTCTTCTCAGTCCATAACTTTGTCACTGTTCAAAATCTTACCACTCTAACCATAAAAAAGCCTTTTCATTTCAACAATTTTTTTTATAGCAACTGAGGGATTTGAAGCTGTTGTCTTAAAGGGATTAGCACATGAAGTGGACAGATATTGATCCTTCATTTGTGGAAGGAAGTTAGAAATTGTGAAAGAGTTGAAAGTACTCAATATATCCAGATATAGAGACACTCAGAGGAATATTGAAGAAGCTAAAACTAAGTTGGTATCTATACAACACCAAATATACCTCAACTCAGGTGACATTTCACTAATAGAAGATGAAAGAGAAGCTTTGAAGACCTATTATAAAGCAATAGAAGTCCATGCCTCTCTGTTGAGGCAAAAGGCCAAAACTTTATGGATTAAGGAAGGATACATAAACACAAGTTTCTTTCTTAAGTCCATCAATGCAAGGAAAAATATATACAAAATCTCCTTCCTGGTTAATCGAAATAGCAAAACAATATTAAACCAGGAAGAGATAATTAGAAGTGTTCAACTTCTTCAAAGAACACTGGGATCCCATAAGCAATGCAATTCATCCTCAACTATTTTAAAGAATTTCATTTCTCAAATGAAGATATAAAACAAATGTATCGAAAAAGGAGATAGAGGAAGTAGTTTTAGGTCTAAAGTCAGACAGCTCTCCTGGGCTGAATGCACTCGATGACCTATTTTTAAAGAAATTATGGCCTTGGATCAAGAGGATAATATTGGATGCAATTATGGAGTTCTTTGAGAAGAGAAAAAATGCTTAGGGAAGTAAATAAAACCTTCATTACACTATTATAAAAAATTCCAAGCCTAAACACAATTCTAGACTACAGGACAATTTCATGCTACAATTCTCTCTTCAAGATTACTGTTAAGATTTTGGCTTCTAAGCTAAAACTTGTAATTGGATACCTTATTAATGACTCTTAAGGAGCTTACTGTCAAATCCCACATCGGCTAGGAGTGGGAGCGAGGCATGCCTTATAAGGGTGCGCACTCCCTCTCCCCTACAAGCGCGTCTGCTAGGCGGGGCAAAACTGTGAGGGACGGGGAGTACCGGGCTAGGCCCAACCCGTAGCCAAAGCGGACAATACTTGTAGCGGG
>JAOQMM010000172.1:5807284-5822589 GCA_027563515.1 Erythroxylum platyclados | reverse complement strand
GCAAAATACAAAGCTATGGCTCAAGGTGTTTGTGAACTTTTATGGCTGCAGAAGTTGCTAGCAGAGTTGAAGTTGGCCTATTTTTATAACAAATTAAAAATTGGAACATTTTAGTGTTACTTTTTAAAATTCGAACTAGTATTACAAAATTGAGTAAAATTTAAGAATTTTTATAATTAACCCTTGTAAAAATGTACTTTCCATTAGTTTTTTAAATGGAACCTTAACATAAAAAGAGGAAAATGTTTTGATATCTAATCCAACACTTTTTGTTAGATGCCTTACGCAAGTGAGAAAAGTATGTTTAACTTAGTTCACCATCAATTTAATAAAATCTTAAAATGGAGGGTTTATTTCAAAAGATCACATAATGCTTACATACTGATACTTTCAGTGATAGTACAAGAAGTAATATTGCAACATCTTTACAAAGAAAATGTATTGATACATGTATCTTATCCGTTGCCCTTTGATTTGGTGTCTACGTTAACAGCCAGTGTCACACACCCATATTCATCAAATCACCTGGTTGGTCCTTTCTGATTATTTTTCTTCTGTTTAAACTATTGACGCTATTAATTATTGAGGCCCATTTGATGAAAGAAGACGAAGTACCCTCCCCAACCTTCTTCCGTCAAAACCCCCTTTTCTGTAGCCAGGATTAACCCTTCCTGCAATTCCATCTGCTTCAATTGAACATTCGGCTGCAAACTCATTGTGTGGCTGATTCTCCATAGCTGTCTGAAACAGATGCAAAGTCGAAAGAAATCCGAAAGAGCCAAGGTAAATGGGCTTAAACATTCATTTTTATTCCTTTTGTAAAAGCTTCAACCCTTTCACTGTATAGATCGTATCTCGCCAACTTGGTCATGACCCATTTGCTGAAACTTAGGAAATCATCTATTCTCAGGAGGGTGTCTTCATTTCTGGTTAATAGCCGTAAGACCCCCTTGTTATCAATCAAGTCTTCATTCTACACTGGGAAGAAGCTTCGATTCTTATGTACCGAAGTAATAAATCAAACTGTGGCTTGTGATGTTCTGGATAGGAATTCGATCGTTAATGGAGAAAGGACTCGTCGAATCCCACTCGCCACTAGAAGAGAAGCTCAAGCTGCATTGCTAGATTACTTGCATTGCACTAGATGCTTACAATTCATAGATGCGGAGAATATGAGTAAAAATGCTCCTCATTTCCTTGAAAAGCTTTTAGAAAATGTTGATACTGAAGTAGATGTTGGGAACTCTGTTACCCGGTTCCTTCGGTATCACCCCATTAACGAATTTGAACCTTTTTTCGAGAGTTTGGGTTTAAGGCCTTGCGAATATAATCACCTTCTTTCGCGTGACTTGATGTTTCTGAGTGATGACGATTTGCTGCTTCATAATTGTCATGTTTTGTATAACTATGGAATTCCAAGAGATCGTATAGGAAAGATATTCAAGAAAGCTATGGAAATTTTCCGGTATGATCATGGGGAACTGGAATTGAAGCTTCAGGCTTATGAAGAAGTAGGGTTAACCCAGTCTTTTGTTGTAAAGTTGGTGGTCTGCAGTCCTTATCTTTTAGTTGGAGGAGTCAATGCAGATTTTATCAAGGTGATGGAAATATTGAGGGAAGGAGGAATCACATTCAGCTGGATGGAGGAGCATTTGGATAATAAGATCTTTTATAACTGGAGCCAGTTGCTAACACTTCTAAACTTATTTGAAAGTACAGGATTTAGTAGGAGGCAGTTAGGGGTACTCATAAACCAGCATCCAGGGATGCTTTGGGAAGCTTCAGGCAATAGAGCACTTACCTTAATCAGTTTCCTACTTAAATTTGGATCCACAATGAACTGGATATGTTCCTTGTTTCCCCAGCTTCCACAGATGCCAATTGGGGAATTCGTTTTGAACATGAGGCATTGCTTTTTGTTTTTGAATGAGATTGAGATGGAGGTGAATGACATTGGAAAGATTATTTGTTCACATCCGTTATTGCTGGGTTCTTGCAGATTGAAGAAAAGTAACACCGTACTTAATAATGTTAACGTTGGTAAGATGCGACTTTGCGGAATCATCAAGGAGAACCCACCAGAACTTAAAAAGTGGGTGATTGGATCAAAAGTTGAACGGTTACCAAGCTCTGGAATGGCATTAAGATCAAAAATGCTGAAGACTAAATTCTTGTTAGGTTTGGGATTTATAGAGAACTCAAAGAAAATGGAGAAAGCATTCAGGTTGTTCAGAGGCAAGGGGACAGAACTGCAAGAGAGATTTGACTGTTTAGTGAAAGCAGGTTTGGACAGTAAAGATGTATGTGAGTTAGTCAAAACATCTCCTCAAATTCTTAACCAAAGTAAGGATGTTCTCGAAATGAAGATAGACTTTCTTGTAAATGTTCTAGGTTACCCCATATCGACTTTAGTTGAATTCCCATCATATCTTAACTACACGGTAGAAAGAGTCAAGCTCCGTGTTGCAATGTATCATTGGCTCAGGGATGAAGGAACAAAATATTCCCTGGCCTTGAGTAGTGTAGTTGCATGCTCAGATAAATTGTTTTTAAGGAAGTTTGTAAAGCCTCATCCAAGAGGCTTTGAAGTTTGGCAGAATATGAAACGAAAAGTTCATTCAGAGTAAATTATATGTGTATATCTAAGGCAGTAGTTACTATATTGTGTTGACAGAGGATGATGCATATGGGCCAAAAAATATTCAGGAAAAATATCTAAATTTTTTTTAGAAATAATTTTCTCATAAATCCTAAGGATAGATGCAAAATCAGTATCATTCTCACATAATTCTTTAACATGCTAAAAGCCTAATAATTATTCAAGGTAGAAACTATAACTTTTGTGTTATTGTGATTGTATTTGATCACTTAAGGAAATGTCTTAATAAGCTTGATTCACTTGTTATATAGTTAATTCAATTTTCTTTGCCCTTTCAAATGTTTTAGAGACTCACGATGGGTATGAATAATAAATTCTTTGAACTACAAATAATGTTGTGGAGTCTCAGAAGTTCTTGCTAATGCATACAATTACTTATCACAAAATGGGTAGTTAAGAGCAACTCCAACTTGCTAAAGTAGGTAGTTAATTGATTTTCTTATATCAAAGAATACCAACACTTATTCTCAATACATCACACTTAACATCAAAGGTTTTCAAAAAGAAAGGCAAAACTAATAAAGGATTAGAATATAGCCTTTCTTTAACTAAATTAAAAGCACGCTCTTATTCATTATCCCACTTGAAACTAGCAAAAACGTCAAGTATACTAAAATCTTTCACGAATCTTCTTATATAAAAGTTAGTTAAACCATGAAAACTTCTCACATCAATCATAAATTTAGGTGTGAACCACTCTTGAATAGTTTTAACCTTCTCCTCATCTACCTCTAGCCATTTCACACTCACAACAAATTTAAGAACTACTTTATCCATGCAAAATGAACACTTTTTTTTTATATTAGCATATAAATTTTCCTATCTCAGAACATTCAAAATAATTTTTACATGATCATTATGTACATCTTTTACTATAAATCACAATATCATCAAAATAAAAAAACTACAAAATATTTAATAAAAGCATGTAAAACATGGTTTATTAATCTCATGAAATCACTAGGCATATTAGTTAGTCCAAAAGGCATCACTAATTATGCATATAAATCATATTTTATTTTAAAAGTTGTTTTACACTCATTACCTTCTTTGATCCTAATTTGATAATATCTACTTTTCAAATCAATTTTTGAGAAGATAGGGATCAATATAACTTATCTAGTATGTAATCTAATATAAGGATGAGATATTGATACTTTACTATTATTTTATTAATAGCTTAATAGTTAACACACATCCTCCATGACTCATTCTTCTAAGAAACAAGTAAGACTTGAATAATACATGCACTTTTTCTCTCTCCAGTATACTTTTTTATGAAAACTCTTCAATATACTTTTAAAGCTCCTTAGTCTCCTCTGAATTACGTTTATAGGTTGATTGATTAAGAATGGTATCAATATGTATAAAATGAATTTGATGTTATATCCCCCTTATTAGTGGTAAATTCTTAGGAACATCATCAAAGAATACATCTTAGAATTCTTGCAACAAAGAAATAGAAATACTGGGCAAGGACATATCAAGATTGTTAGTGTTAGAATAAATATATTTGTATAAAAGTGCAATTACAAGTTAGAATAGAAAGTTATAGAAAGTTATTTTGATCTTTCTCTCTTGCATAAAAACTCTCTTATTTTTTTGCGTTTCTCTCAACACTTTCCTTTTATTTTTCCTTAATTTTTCTCCTCCTTTTCCATTTTCGCTTCCTTTTATTTTCTCTTTGATCTCTTATCCTTATTGTTATCTCACTCTCTTCTTAACCTGAGCTAATCCATGTACACTTATTTAGGTTTTATTGGTTACTTATACAATCAAATTGGATTTCGAGCATGCCAGGGAGAAATTCTCCAAGAATTTGTACTTGAATTCTTATTGACGACATAATTGGGCTTAAAAAAACTTAGAAAATAAAATTCTAAGCTACAAAAATGTTAAAAGGTGTTGAAATAAGATTTAAACCGAGATAATTTGGTTTAGGCAAAAGAATTTTTGAGATAATGATAGGGATGAGTATATAATGCAAAGAAATTTTGAAATAACAACAAGGTGTTTTCATTGGAGTAGTCTGATTATCTGCCTATATGTTATGTGTTCCCTTTGTGTTGTAATGATGATGAGTTTATATAACCCTCTCATCTTCAATTGCCTTAGGTAGTTTTGTTCAACTTCCACCCTACTTCCCATCAAACCACATTCTAGCTATTCTCCTAACTTCAACAGCCTTAAGCAATTTTCTTGTAAATCCTCAACTTCCAACCCACTTCTCATTTTGACCTCATTTTAGCTAAATGCCTCCATACACTATTGTTCAAAGCATATGCCAATTATGTATCAACTATTTAGACTTCCTAAATCTTAGACTTCTCAGATGATTCCTATTTTCATGAATTCTTTGGCTAAATGACTTCCATGACTTCTAGTATTTGGGGCTTTTCACTTTTGAGCCAAATGGGCTAAATTCTTTTTAGGATATCAACATGTGTCAACGGTACAAGAGTAAAGGATTTATTATTCATGACAAAAGAATATCTATTCCACCACGAAGATGATCACAAGTAGAGCTGCACCAACACCGCCAACTATGGCAGCAGCTTTTGGTTTTGCTGGGTTCTTACTGTCATCGGATTCCACAGGTGTCAAGGTTGGAATATCAGCACTGGTTCCACCACTTGCAGCCCCCGTCTCTCTGCTGCTTGATCTATACAATTCGTGTAATTTAATTTGAGAGCTTGAGAATAAACAGTTTGGACCCGAAGGCGAATATTTGACAAAGTTAGCATGTGGAAGAAGGGAATGGCTCCCAGGCAACCTGTCCATCGCCGTTTAGTCATTAGAAATACCTTGTGCGATCACAGAGAGGTTGGAGAAGTAGCAGTCAGACACCATTTATTCATAAGCCTAACTTTATGCCTTCGTCTTAAAACACAAAAAGTTTGCAAAATCTTGGTTGGGAAGATTGGTTTAGAGAATTATAAAAGCACATAAAGTTTTATGTTATGTGCATTCATATATATAGCTCAAGGCAAAGGACGAGTCACATGGCAATTTCTAGGTTGCTCGAGCAGAGACATGCATTATCAGCAGCTTTCCCTTTTATTACTTGAATATGGCTGGTAATTTCCAATAGGGATTCCTTTATTATTTTTCTCAAAGATGTTTAATTGTATGTGTATCATGTATTTGTCATATTGGATTTGTTTCTGTATGTTACTAATCTTGTCACTAACTTCCTGCTAGCTTACCTTATCATAATTGAGTTACATCCAATGGAGTTCATTACTAATTCAAAGTATAAGACGCGTATTTTCTATGGGAGAGATAGGAGCTTACAAACGTTCACCACCTGGATCATTCAGCTTATATTGGTTCACACCTGTAAGCTGTTGCGGGCATATGCATCTCCATATCCTACTGCTAGATCGTTGAGGACCGGCAATTGTGCTCTTACAAGCAACAGAAGCTTCAGCTGTTATAAAACTCCAAAGATCAGTGTAAAACATTGCAAAATCAAAAGCATCCGACTCAACTTGGTTAATTGAATATGGCGAATAGCAGTCAGAAAGTTGTGTGTTCATAACAAACATAGGATCCAATGAGTGTCCGTGTAACACAACGTTAACAAGATTAGCATGCTCCCAGTTTTTTATTCATTCAAATCCGTAAATGAATTACGTAAGATTGAGCTTGGAGAATTGATGAAATGCCGGAATGGGATTGCCACGAAGAATTAAGTACTCTGCAATATCTGAAGCCAAGAGATTTTAAAAGTTAAAAACTATGGAAAGCATACCATAGAGAAGATGAACCAATAGAAGCAATGGCAGTTGTTGCCACCAAAACAAGTGCATTGCACTGTCAGCAAACATCACTCCATTAAAGCTTCCGACTAGGGCTTAAAATCCTGCATACTGGATACTCCGAAAGTCGACACAGAAACGTTACTGAGTGAACTTGACTGTAACTTTCACGAGCTGAAACAAGAGTGGAAGATGAAGTTTCTACCACAATATGCAGTCAGATTGTTATAAAAGGGTATAACTATAACCAGTGACAATGGTTTCGAAAGGTATGCAGTAAATCCCTTCAAGTGATCTTAGTTATTATTATCATGAGAAAAGAAAACGCTTCTGGTGTATCTGCAAATATTTCTGGTTGAAGGAAGAAATACCCAGAACTTAAATTTCGAATTCGTATAATGGTGCAAATGTTACAGATGATGAAGATACATCGATGAGATTCTGAAAGAGCAGACAGAGAGGTATACGGTATGCAGAGGAAAGTTAAAGGAATCATGTAGCACAAATTTCTATGTCACTTTTCTTGGTGTCAATGAGCTGGATGGACACTGAGAAAAGCTACCAGATATTCAAACTCACTTGAGAATTTTACATCCCATATGCCTTAAAGCATCACATTTGAAACTATCCACGACTTCAAATTCCAGCTAAGTTAAAAGAGGAGTCATAGAAGGCACATGAAATCCTGTCATTACTGAAGTGGACAGAAGGATCCTTGTTTTGCTCATACTTCATAGCCTCAATAATCCCTGTCCTCTCTCTACACTCCCCAACAAAACTACTATTCTGGCTAATTAACCAAATCACAAATCCCAATGGTTTCCACAGGGAATCTCGAAAAGTTTAAAACAGCCATCTTAAGAAAATGCTTGCCAGACAATAAAAACCACTGGAGAATGCTTTCTGATTATCAGATTTGTTAAGTATCAGAAGCTCCAAATTCGAAACAAGATAAAAGATAATCTAGAAAAGCCAAAAGTCCTGTTAAAGTACATTTAGCATTGCAGGAATACAGGCTTTGGAGATGTAGTTTCTGGAAATGCTTCAAGTTCCTCTCAGATAGAAGACAAAGATATTAACGAGTTCTATCACTCGTTTCTCTCATGAACAATCTAGAGATTTTCTGCAAAATCAAAACTTTGACAAAAACAAGGGAAAAAGATACAGAGATAGAGAAATGGGAAAGTTTTAAACTCAGTCTAAGTCTAAAACTCTATCAAAAAGCTTTTTTAAGGCATTTGGTTGTGCTATCTATCAACAACAGAGAATACAGCCAAAAAAGTTTCAGAGATGTTTATCAACTTTACATCAGCACAAAGTTTGGAACTTTTTGGTCTACCAGCTAAGCCAGTGAATATTAGTTAAATCCCATGAAGTCATCTGAGAAAAGCAGATGTAACTAAAAGGTTGTAAGATACAATGACACATCGTGTTTTGTTCTGCAAAACACTTCCGAAAGAGATTGGCATCGTAAGTGCACAGAGGAAAGAGAAAGACAGAGAGGGTACCATCAAAGCTGTCGAGCAGAAGAAGAGTCCGTTAAAGCTGTCAAACTTTTGTACAGTTCCCAGAGGCCTTCTTTTATGGTTCTGCATTGAACACGAAAGACTTCCTTAAAGAGCAGCAAAAGACAAAACATATACATTAAATTCCACAGACGGTTATGGCACTTGGGACCTCTTGAGCTTCGACAATTGCATCCTAAGTCCTAAATATATTTAAAATCTAACAGTTACCTTAGTTTGTTGTCTTATCTCACTACTACTACCCATAAAATTTTTTCATGTACAGAATTGACAGTACTCTCCATTGTTCGATCCCTTGTGAAAACTGCAGATAGTAAAGAGAAGAAGTGTTGAAAAGTAGACATGGGATTAAGTTTAGAGATGAAGGTTTCTATATCAATTAAGGAGTTGTAGGCCTAGATCTAATGAATATGAAATGGAAAAGGAAAAAAATTTAAACATATTTTGTTACCAAACCCAAAAAGGATATGGATACAGGAAGCTCAATGAGACTGGTCAAATGCTATATTCAATAACTATGCCACTGTAAGGCTTTACAATGCATGAGACTGGCAGCAGGTTAACTGGCAGAAGCATAATTATTTTGGTAGAGAAAAAGGAAGGGAATTTTAGTTGCCTGAAGTGTCACATTCAGTAGGGCAGTAGGGCATACAATAAGCTATCAAGTCATTGTCCAGCGAGAGTGAGAGACAGAGGAGGGAGCATTTGGAAAATAAAGGCAAGCAGCATACACCACAGGAGGAAGGGAAGAAGCAGTGGCTACCCCTGCCAGGACCATTTCATCCAGGCAATTGCAATCCTAGGATAATTTAAGGTAGATCACTAACGGAGTTATTCTAAGTGGTTCGAGTTACTAAATTACGTATTTTAAGTAAAGTACTTAATAAATAAATAATTTAGAATCAAATAATTCAGTCTAACTGATATTTATAAATTAAATGTAAACAGTTCTTTTAAAAATTTAAATAGGTTGCAATCCCCAAACGTTGTTGTCTAGCTCCATTCTAGGCTTGATTTTCGTCTAGTCTTCACAATCCCTAGTCAACTTTTGTCTTCTTTGTTCCTCTGTTTCCAATTAGCCCCACACTTATCACATAGGTCCACCTGATTTCCCTCTGTTCGAAATTAGCTCTCGAGTTTTCTATATATTCCACGCTTATGTTCTTTGTTTGTAATCTTTGCATTTTACACGAGCAATCCCTAGGCGTGTTACGGAGTCATCCCTCAAAAGTAAACAACGTGAGTAATCTCTACATTCTACTCAAGAAATCCTTAGGTCTTATTTTCTTCGAAGGACGCATGGTTGAATTTGTCCGCTTCTCTTTGCAAATTAAGTATAAGTTTTGTACTTCTCACCTTTGGCTAATCTACATTGATTTCTGCCTGGATTAGTTGAAGAATTGGTTGATTTGTACTTGTGGAAGTGGGCCTCAGCTGCTGCAAAATTGGTCTACAAGACTTAATCATATTTTTTACTGGTTTATTTCCTTATTTTTAGTTTATTTCTATTTCTTTGACAATTTCAATTGATTTATCTGCTGTTAGTGGCAAGATTTTAGGTGTTTGTTGATCATGGAATTATGTTCCATGTAGTTGCTTATTTTTTGGACTTTCAGTTGTTCATTTTCTTTATTTAAGCATATGAGGACAATCAATAAAATTAGACTTTTCCAATATACATTTTTTGTTGTTCTTGCTTTCTTTCTTTGTTGCTTTTTCAAACACAATTATTTTTAAACTCCTACAAATTGGTATCATAGCTCTCTTTTTAGGGGACTTGTGAGGAATTTGTGTGTTAACCCACCAAAAGCAATGGATTCTGGACAAACTAGTTCAGAAATTTCATTACTGCCGTTACACCACACACCACCTGTGTTTAGTGGTGAAAATTATCAGGTTTGTGCTATAAGAATGGAGGCTTACCTAGATGTAAATGATCTTTGGGAGGTCGTTGAGGAAGACTACGAAGTTCTTCCACTACCAAATAATCCAACAGTAGCTCAAATCAAAAGTCACAAGGAAAGGAAGGCAAGAAAGTCCAAGGCAAAGGCCTGTTTGTTTACTACAGTCTCACCTGCAATCTTCACCAGGATAATGACTCTGAAGTCAACCTTTGAAATATGGAATTTTCTCAAGGAGTATGAAGGAAATGAGAAGATTAAAGGGATGCAAGTGATGAATCTGGTGAGAGAATTTGAAAAGGATGAAGGAATCTAAAACCATTAAAGAGTATTCAGATAAACTTCTCAACATTGTGAATAAGGTACAGTTGCTTGGTTCTGAATTTTCTAATACAAGAATTGTGCAAAAAATTCTTGTTCCTATACTTGAAAGATTTGAAGCCACCATTTCTTCCTTAGAGAATGCTAAGGATCTATCAAGAATTGGCTTGGCAGAATTGATACATGCTTTGTAGGCACAAGAGCAGAGAAGGATCATGAGGACTGAAGGGTGGTAGGGGTTTTACCAATAAAGGTACAGTCAAACCAGGGAGGGAGAGGAAAGAAAAAGAAATACAAGAAGGAAATCACAGTTTCTGATTCTCCAAATACTAGTGGGAACTAAATATGATTTTCCTCCTTGTAAGCATTATGGAAGGAAGGGTCATCCACCCTTCAAATGCTGGAGAAAACCAAACCAGCAATGTGAAAAATTTCAGAAGATGGGACATCGTCAGAAGATTTGCAACAACAATCTACAACAAACAAATATGACTCAAGTCAATCTTCAAAAAAAAAATTTTGCAAAAGTTACAGGTCAAGAAGAAGAGGAGGAGCAACTCTTTGTTGCATCCTGTTTTGCAACAAGCAGCTCAAGTGACAAATGGCTTGTTGACAATGGTTGTACAAACCACATGACATTTGATAAAGATATCTTCAAGGAGCTGGACATGTTGGTAACTTCTAAAGTCAAAATTGGCAATGAAGAGTACATTGCAGTCAAAAGAAAAGACACAATGACAATTGAAAGTGCTTCAGGTACAAAGCTAATCAAAGATGTGTTATTTGTACCTAACATTAGCCAAAACTTTTTGATTGTTGATCAGTTGCTAGAGAAAGGTTTCAGAGTTATATTCGAAACAAATCAGTGCCATATCAAGGATTCAAAGGGCAAAGATGCATTTAAAGTGAAGATGAGGGGGAAGAGCTTTGCATTAAATCCATTGGAGGAGCAAGCAGCCTTCTTTGCAACAAAAATAACTACAGAGGTCTAGCATAAGAGGCTTGGTCACTTCAATCATACTACTGTGGTGAATTTGCAGTAGAAATAATTGGTTCATGGGCTACCTTACCTTGCAGTAAACGTACCAGACTACAAAACTTGCAAATTTGGTAACCAAGCAAGGCTTCCTTTCAAACAAGCAAGCAAGGCTTCCTTTCAAACATGCAACTTGGAGGGCTACTGAGAAGTTGCAATTAATCCACACAGACCTGGTTGGACCTCATAGAACTCCTTCTCTCAATGGGAGTAAGTATTTTCTGATTCTTATTGATGACTGCACAAGAATGTGTTGGATCTACTTCCTCAGATTTAAGTCAGAGTTTGTCGGTGTGTTATGGAGATTTAAGCAATGGATTGAAACCTAAAGTGGTTACAATATTTAAGTTGTGAGGTATGACAATAGCAAAGAATACACTTCAGTGCAGTTTAATCAATTTTGTGAAGAATCTGGGATTGAACACCAACTCATAGCTCCATGCACTCCACAACAAAATGAAGTTAATGAGAGGAAGAATCGCACTATAATGGAAATGGCTAGGTGTTCGTTGTATGAGAAGAATTTGCCAAAAGAGTATTGGGAAAAAGCTGCACATATTACAGTCTTTCTACTCAACAAATTTCCAACAAAGGCAGTGAAAGGAAAGACTCCATTTGAGACTTGGCATGGTTGCAAACCGTCTCTGAAAAATCTCAAGGTTTTTGGTTGTTTGTACTTTGCTTATGTGCCACAGATCAAGAGAGATAAGCTTGAGAGAAAGGCAGAAGCTGGGATTTTTTTGGGTTATAGCACTGTCTCTAAAGCTTACAGAATTTTTAAGCCACATTCAAGGAAAATTCTAATAAGCAGAGGTGCATTTTATGGAGAATAAAGAATGGAACTAGAAAGGAGAGCAAATAGCTTTAGTTCCAAATCAAGTTTCAAAGTTCCAATTGAAGAAAGATGAATTCGTTGATGATGCTCCTGTAAAAGTACAAGATCACTTTCTAATATTTATCAGAGGTGCAATGTGGTAGTCCTTGAACCTGCAGATTACTGGGAAGCTGAGAAGGATCCAAAATGGTTGCGACAATGAAGGAAGAACTCAACATGATTAAAAAAATAAAATATGGAAGCTTGTGAAAAGACCTAAAGACAGAAAAGTGATAGGAGTGAAATGGGTGCCCAAAACAAAACTGAATGCAGATGGCTCCATAAGCAAGCATGAAACCAGACTTATTGTAAAGGGGTATGCTCAAATTTTTGATGTTGATTTCTATGACATGTTTGATCTTGGTGCTAGGTTGGATACAATAAGGTTACTACCTACCATAGCTGCACAAAAGGGTTAGAAAGTATACCAGCTAGATGTTAAGTCTACATTTTTGAATGGTCTTCTTAAGGAGGATATTTACGTTGAGAAGCCTGAAGGGTTTGTTGTTAAAAGGCATGAAGATGAAGTTTATTTGCTCAAGAAGGCTTTGTATGGCTTGAAGCAGGCACCCAAAGCCTGGTACAACAAAAATGTTGTTGTTAATTTTATGAGGTCAGTCAATAAAATTAGACTTTTCCCTCATACATTTTCTGTTGTTCTTGCTTTCTTTCTTTGTTGCTTTTTTAAGCACAAGTTTTTTTTAAACTCCTACAGTACTAATGCAAAAAGGGCAGGTTGGTTGAAAAATTAAGTCCTAAACAACTTGATGAATGATTAATAAAGACATAAACATTAAGTTTGTGATCTCAGTACTCAGATTGTAACTAGGACCCTCTTGTTTTTGACATGTTAATTAAGACTTATATGATAGTGGATATAATTGATCAAGGTTTTAAAAATGAAGTTGTATAGTTTGGTTATGTTTTTTAGTATTGTGTTGCATGTAGTTCTCTTTTCAATAGGTTGTTGAAATTGGATTCCTTTGGCCAATGTAGGGAAGTATATAACGAGATAATAGGAGTTGGGGTTCATCCAAACATATGATGAGATGGTGAAACTAATTCTTCGACTAAACTTACGACGAGATAGGGAAGTATATGATGAGATGATTACTACTTATTGTAGAAGAAAAAATTGATAGCTGCATAGTATTTGTATAGGATCATTTACAGAAGGAATGTTTTGCCAGATTTGGTTTCATATGCTGTATTAATAAATGGTTCATAGGGGCGTTACTCCTGATATTATGATATAATACTCTCATCAAATTTGAGTTTGTGATTTTTTAAATGTTTACAAGCAATACGTAGAGATTAGTAACGATTACAACACAAGCTTCTATAATGATTTTTTATTTTTTTATTGCACGTATTATGATATACTATTTGTTATGTGCTTTAGATAACAGTTTTTTATGCTAACATGACTTATTTATGATTTTTTTAATAATTTTGTAGATGAAATACTCAACATCTAACATTTCTAATTACAATAACTTTAATCAAGTAGTTTGTTTATGTAGACTAAATGTTTCTTTAAAGATCTTATGGAAGAAGAATATCTTTAGGATATCTTAATTATTTGGTTAGTAATTGTGAAACTTTTTAATGGTATGGAAATCAATATCCTAATTCTAAAGTTAAGAAATGATATATTCGTACTGAAAAAGGAGGTCGAAATAAAAAGAAGTATAACTGAAACAAAAGAACATTTATGAGCAATTAAATTATTAAGCATGTTATTGAGATATTGAATAGAACGAAGAAAGAGTTAAGGTTAATGTTATTCAACATAATTGTAGGTAGGGATGACATAAGATTAGGTTAGGTTTGGGCCCTTTTATAAGGGCCTAGTCCAACTCGAGGCTTAAATACGCCTAAGACTTACAACCCAAACTTGAGTTAGATTAGGCTCAGACCAAGCTTAATTATTTTTTAAAATATTTTATTTTAAAAATAATGTTGTTTTCATTTGACACATTCATACTTTGGGCTAAGATGAGTCGTAGAACCTAAACTTAAGCTCAGTTCAAAACTCGAAAATTAAAAAAAATCCAAGTTTAGCCCGAAGCTCGATCAATTGAGGTCTAGCCTATTGACTTCAGGTTGATCCGGGGCACAAACACCATCCCTAATTGTAGGATTTATTTTAGTTTTTGTTAATTGTTCATCCGCTGTGTGGTTGTAAAATAAATTTAGGTCAAAATTGAATATATGTTCTTAATCATGTTCTTTTTTCGTTACGAAATTGACTATTATGAATGTAATTGTGCTTTATGTTATTAAATAAAAAGTTATCCATTCTTAATTATATGGAATTACTTAAGAGTTAATGTATGAATTCTAGGAAAACATCAATTTTTATTGGACAAGATAAACTGTTCATTTAGTTGGTTTAGAAAAGATGTGGTAATAAAATAACCTACTTGATGCATGAATTCTAGCCAAAAACCAATTATCATCAATTTTCATAGTACCAAATAAAACTGTTCATGATTTTAGTTATAAAATCAACCAATGACAATGATGAACATGTTCATCCATTAATTGTCTGAGATGTTAACTTGCTAGCTTCTGGTCCCAATCATTTCACTCCTCTTGGTTAATGTATTTTATAATTGTCTTAAAGTAAAGTGATTCTAGATTTATCCTTAAATGTAAGACATCTTGGTTTAAAAGACAATGTGAAAGATCTTTGATTAACTTGTCCATATTCCTTCTAATCGTATTTGTAGAACTAGCAACTCATGTAATTTAATACTCTCTTCTTTAACGTTATCTACATTAACTTCATCATCATACACAATATACACATTACAATGAAAATCTCCATCATTACCTATTATAGTCAAGACTTTTGAAGTCATCATCAAAATATAAAGCTTATATTTAACATATACCTTATTGCCCCATGTATTTGAAAAGATTAATTAACCTAATGTAACTTTCATTAGATTTAATTAATATTAAATATTCATTAAATCTAAAAACTTGGAACTCTAAAATAAGCCTTGTCAACTTGTTAGTATCCAAGTTCCTTCTTCATGTAACAAATTTGTCTATAACTAACAAAATCAAGATCAACTTTATCAAAATAACTTGAAGACCCACCCTCATGACTTAACTCATGTTTTTTTTAAATATCCACCATAATAGAGCTCCATATTTCCATCCTAAGTCATTATAACCTTGATCGATGTGAAGAACAGGAAGCTGAGCATGACTGT
>JAOQMM010000172.1:5790987-5807184 GCA_027563515.1 Erythroxylum platyclados | reverse complement strand
AATTAATCTCAATTACACTATTTAATCCACTTTCAATTCTACTAATTCCAATTAGGGTATGTTTTGGGGTGTTACATTCCGTCATACGTGTGATTCATATAACCTTCTACTTAAGGTTTATCTTGAGCCATTTTTTGGTCTCACATCCGAATCTTACATCTTGTTGAAGATTTCTGCTGATGTGCACCAATGCATGTCAACCCGTCAACAATGCCCGTTTTCTTTGCCTACTCGCAAGTTTTTGCCTTGTTCTGTTGTTCCGCGTGTCGAACATTGTTTAAGATTCATCAATGCTCGTACGATTCCACAGTTTATACTTTAGGGGTCTAACAGCTTACCCTTATTCTGTTAATTTTGGATGGGCATAAAGGTTGAAAAAGCCCCCCAAAATTGGTAAAAAGTTTTGCAAATTTTGATTAATTTTTATTTATATAAAAAAGAAATTTTCAATATTGTTTTTATTACCAAATTGAAAAGGCTAACTTTATTTTACTATTTTATACGTAATATGCTTTAAATTGAATACCTCTCTACTAGTTATGAGTAAAGTTGTGTACTATTGGATTTCTCAGCAAAATTTCTATTAAGTGTTGTTATTATTGTTGTATGTTTTAAATTGAATGTATAAACTATAAAAATAATTTAGCAAATTCAGTTTTTAGGCTATAATATACAGACAATATTGTAAGAGTTGATCTCTAATATCTTTATATTCAATAGGAATACCTTGTAACTTGAAGATATTGCGGTCTTTAGTGTACTCATGAAAATCTTATTTATAACGAATCTCTTTTAACAAGATCTTTAACTTTTCTACTTGGCAATAGACATTCATCCTAATATTTTTGTTCAGACGATACAAGTTTGGAAGAACTTTATCTTAGTCTTTCTTTTCGTAATAAGGTATATCTACGTAACTTTACTTATCTCATATTCTGCTCATTTGAAATAGAATGTGTTTTTTTATAAATAGCATAATGTAAATTCAATTATTATTGTATTTGTATATATGAGTTAGTAATTTACCTAAATAAGGGCAAACTTATATGTTTAAATTGATTTTCCTAAAATAAAGATTTGTGGTCTTTTTATCTTTCTTTCCTCCGTGTTTTATATTGCCTTTTTTTCTTTTCATTTATGAATTATGAGGAGACTTACTTTTCAATAAAAGAATAAGAAGTTGACTGAAAAAGGATAAGTTGGAGACTTAATTAGTGATTAATTGTGGCGCGTAGATATGGACTAGTTTTTCTATCACAATTTGAGAATCATTAGAGCTGACAAACTCATAATCTTTAATTTAATAGTGTAAAGTTGTACAAATTTAATTATGCATCCATAGTTTGGGGTTTTCAATAAATTATACAAGTTAGGCGACAACTAATAAATTGTAATAAGGTATTGCAAATTAATCAAAATTGGGCTAAAAGAAAGTATAAAAATATAAATATTTCACATTTATTTTAATTTTTAAAAATTTTGATATTGTACATACTAAAAAAAGAATTCTAAAAATATCTAATACTATAAATAATAAAAAATTTAAAAATTGTTCATCAATTTTGATAAAATTTGTTATAAAAATTAGGTAAGAATTATTGTAATAAAATTTATGTCCTTTATGAATAGATCAAAGGCTTATCCTTCCTCTTGTTGTTGTGAAGTTTAAATGGGTAGATGCAGGTTCGGTGGAAGTAGTGAGTTATGTATAAGGTTAAGAGTGTAGTTCTTCAAAGACAATGTCACAGTTAAACTGTTTTGTTGAAGAAAATCACACTATGAATTCAAAACAAACTGTTGGCTTTATAACCTTACAACTCAAAGAAAACAGAACCACGTTTTACATGACCTACAACGTGGTGAGTAAAAATCTAAATCCTATCTGCAAGTCCCCGAAGAATAGGACTTTATTAACAAACCTGTTAAACAAGAAATTAGGAAACAGAGATCCTAACGAACTAATCCCAACATTCCCTCCCATAAACTAGATGCAACAGCATTTAGTTTACCTCTGAGGCTTCAATCATTCCCAGCATGCTACGAAGCCTCAAAAATTGCTCCAATTTGAGCGGTTTCGTCATTATGTCTGCAACTTGAATCTGCGAATTACAGTAGCTTAACTCAACTACTCCATCTTTCACCAAATCTCTCAGAAAATGGAACCTTACATCAATATGTTTGCATCTGCCATGAAAGACCGAATTCTTGGACAATTGTATAGTAGAACTGTTGTCACACTGAATCACAGTGCTTTTCTTCTCCTTAAGACCAAGCTTTTCTAATACTCTTCTAAGCCAAACACACTGACAAGCACAAAGTGCTGCTGCTATGTACTCAACCTCAGTAGTAGACAATGTCACTATCAGTTGTTTTTTAGAGCACCATGAAACTGCTCCAGAACCAAACAAGAACACAAAACCAGAGGTGCTTCTCCGGTCATCCAAGTCACCGGCAAAATCACTATCAGTGTATGCCACAAGACCTGTTTTTTCACCTTTCTTGTAGAAAATGCCTAGCTCCATTGTCCCTCTCACATACCTAAATATTCGCTTTGCCGCAAGCCAATGAGCCATCGTTGGACAAGACATGAATCTACTAATCAGACTTACTCCATACATCAGATCAGGCCGAGTTGTAGTCAAATACATGAGACTGCCAACTGCTTGTTTGAACATGGTTGGATCAACTTTGACTCCTGCCTCATCTTTCAACAATTTTGTTCCTAGAACAATGGGATTTTTCACTGCATTACTGTTCTCCATGCCAAACCTGGCTAGAATTTCACGAGCATATCTTCTTTGACATATAAAAATTCCACTTGAACTCTGCACAACCTCAACTCTGAGGAAGTACTTCATTCTTCCCAAATCGGACATATCAAATTCTAACATCATTGAACTTTTAAACTTATCACACATGCCCCTGTCATTTCCAGTATATATCAAATCATCAACATAAAGGCTCACTATTAAAATTTTACCTCCTTCCTTTGACTTTGTAAACAGTGTGTGTTCACAAGAACACCTCTCGAAGCCTTCTCGGACAAAGTAAGCTTCTATTTTGCTGTACCATGCTCTCGGCGCTTGCTTAAGCCCATATAATGCCTTTCTCAACTTGTAAACTTTGCCTTCTTCACCTTTCTTTACAAAACCAATAGGCTGTTGTATAAACACCTCCTCATTGAGCTCACCATGAAGAAATGCACTCTTTACGTCTAATTGAAAAACATTCCAACTGAACTGAGCTGCCATAGCAAGTATCAAACGAACAGTATCAAGTCTTGCCACCGGAGCAAACACTTCAGTGTAATCAACTCCATAACGCTGCGCATACCCTTTCGCTACTAACCTTGCTTTGAACTTGTCTATCTCCCCATTCTCGTTAAGTTTGGTCTTGAAAACCCACTTAACCCCAATTGGCTTTACTCCACTTGGCAAATCAGTCAACTCCCACGTCTTGTTCTTCTCTATAGATTCAATTTCTGTCACCATTGCGTCTCTCCATTTCTTGCTTTTGACAACCTCCTCAAATGTAAATGGATCATCCTCGATCACCATCATCATTGCATTCAATGTATCTTCATCAGATAAACCTTCTCTAGTTTCAAAGTCTGCCATCCAAACTGGTTCTCTTATATTTCTCCTTAGCCTCCCTTCAGCTAAAGCCTCCTGATCATTATCATTTGGCTCGTTTGGATGTGAACCAGCTTCATCGAAGTTATTACTTGAGCTGCTTGGGTCTCCACCATTATTTACTTCTTCATTTTGATCTGCCTCCTCCTCGGTGTCATACTCATTTTCATCATCTCCCCATTCTAAAATGTCCAATTTGTATTCTTCTTCAGTTATGCCCCAATTCCAGCTTTCTCCTTCTTCAAACACCACATCTTTACTAACAATGACTTTCTCGGAGACTGGATCAAACAATCTATAGGCCTTCGATTCATTGCTTACCCCAAATAAAACACACTTCTTGCTTTTGTCATCCAGCTTGCTCCTTTTCTGATCTGGTATGTGGACATGGGCTATGCATCCAAAAACTCGAAAATATTCCACTGTTGGTTTCGCACCAGTCCATGCTTCTTCTGGAGTTTTGTTTTGCACAGCTATTATAGGACATCTGTTAAGGATATGCACACTCTATTTCACAGCTTCAGGCCAAAATATTTTGGGAACTTGTTTCTCAACCAACATAGACCGTACCATGTTCATTATCGTCCTGTTCTTCCTCTCAGCAACTCCGTTCTGCTGAGGAGTGTAAGCTGCGGTCAACTGTCTGCTTATGCCTTGGGCCTTGCAAAATTCTCCAAACTCATTTGAGGTGAACTCACCACCTCTATCTGTTCTTAAACAGGTTATATACGCACCAATTTCTTTTTCAACACGGACTTTAAAATTTTTAAACACAACAAATGCCTCTGACTTTTCATGTAAGAAGTAAATCCAAGTTTTACGAGTAAGATCATCGATAAAATTCAAGATATACCTCTTGTTACTGTTTGAAGCCGGTTTGATAGGCCCACATATGTCTGCATGCACGAGTTGAAGCTTGTTTGATGCTCTCCACAAACTCCTTTTTGGCATAGAATCTCTGTATTGCTTGCCAGTTAAGCAATATGTGCATAGTTTCTTTGGAGTTTTGAGGAGGGGCAATCCATCAACCATCTTCTTATATGAGAGCATTCTTAGTCCCTTGTAGTTCAAATGCCCAAATCGACTATGCCAAAGGTGAGACTCATTTTCTGACTCAGTTTGAAAACATGTAGAAACTTTTGGTGCCATAGAAGCTAACATATAAAACATCCTATTCCCACTCATATCAGTGTGCATGATTAATCCTCTCCTAGGATGATATACTTTGCAAGTTCCATGTTGAATTAAAATGGCTAGCCCTTTTTCTTGTAGTTGTCCTACGCTCAACAGATTGTTCTTAAGCTCAGGAATGTAATAAACATCTGATATTACCTGAGTGATGTCATTTAATTGCAACCGAATATTTCCTTTTCCCACAACGGCCATTCTGGTGTCATTGCCGAGTTTTACTGTCTGTCGAAAGACCTCGTCTAGCTCTGAGAACCATTCTTTGTTCCCTGTCATGTGGTTGCTGCAACCCGAGTCAAGAAACCAAACTTCTTCCCCCTTTGTTTGATGCAGATCGACATAGGACATTAGTAAGAGCTCTTCTTCATCTAACTCAGCATAGTTAGCTTTTTTCTCCCAGTCAGGTCACTCATACTGATAGTGTCCCAACTTGTGACACTTGAAGCATTCGATCATAGTCTTGTTCAAGGGTTGTCTTCCCCTTCCTTTGCCTCGACCTCCTCTACCTCTTCCTCTTCCTGCCTTGTCTTCATGGGTGATCTTTAGTACCTGCTCTTCCTCCTGATACCCTTGCATCCGTTGTTCATGAACTATCAGACTCCCATGAAGCTCATCAATACTCATGGCGGTAAGATCATTCGACTCTTCTATCGAACACACAACGTAATTAAATTTGGATGTCATGGACCTCAGAATTTTTTCAACTACCACATTCTGCTCCATTCGCTCTCCATGTACCTTCATCTTGTTCACCACAGTTAGGGTTCTTGAGATATAACCATCCACCTTCTCACCTTCCTTCATACCAAGTAGCTCAAACTCCCTTCTTAAAGCTTGTAGCTGTGCCCTTCTCACCTTCGTTGAGCCCTGATACTTCTGTTTCATTGACTCCCAGATGGCTTTGGATGTTCCTTTGTCAAGAATAGTCTCCATAATCTCTCTGTCGATTGCTTGAAACAGAAAGTTCTTGACCTTCAAGTCTTTGAGCTTTGTTTCATCCACTGCTTTCTGCTGCGCCGCAGTTACTGTCACTCCTCGAGTCTGCGCTGGAATTCCTTCATCTACCAGACTCCAATACTCCTTACTTCTTAAGAGGTTTTCCATTAACATAGACCAATGGTCATAATGACCATCAAATCTAGGAATGGATGCTTGCACAAACTTCTCTGTTGATGAGGTCGTCATCTCAAAAACTTACCCCAGGTTTTGCACACACAATCACTCTGTGTTTCTCCCTCTCAATCTCTTGTGTTTCACTCAGAAACCTCTCTCACACTTCTTATCAGGCCTTTAGTTTGGCTTTGATACCAATTGTAGTTCTTCAAAGACAATGTCACAGTTAAACTGTTTTGTTGAAGAAAATCACACTATGAATTCAAAACAAACTGTTGGCTTTATAACCTTACAACTCAAAGAAAACAGAACCACGTTTTACATGACCTACAACGTGGTGAGTAAAAATCTAAATCCTATCTGCAAGTCCCCGAAGAATAGGACTTTATTAACAAACCTGTTAAACAAGAAATTAGGAAACAGAGATCCTAACGAACTAATCCCAACAAAGAGAAATAGAACTTTTGGTTTTTGGAATGTTGGTCGAAAGGTAGGAGGAGAAGGGGCAGAAATAGAGTTGGGCTCTTCATTAGAACCCATGCCATCGACAGCGAGATTGCGGGTCCCTAACCTAAATGGTTGTGCTTTCCGTACGAAGCTTGGAGAAACATAACGGGGATGTAGGTGAGGGGTGAGATGAGGTAGAGAGTGTTGAGGCTGTAATGGAAGAGTTTATGATCGGAAAACTCCATCATTATTAGTGAACTAGATCGGAGGAGTTGCAAAAAACAAAGGACGATGTGTAGTTAGTTGACTTTTGCGGCTATGTGAACGTAGAATTGCTTCGGCCTGTTTATCTAATTAAGGATTTAAAGCTTCGCCAAGGACGGAGATGGTCTCTTTTTTTTAGATCTCTGCTCTCTTCTCAAATCTTATGGTCTTTTGCTCTTACCTTTTGGTATTATTTTTGCTTTCCCTTTTTTGATTTCTTCATGTTGCTTGATCTGTGTTGTTTGTGTCAGTTTTTGTTTTGATTTTCGTTTGGTTGGATGTTTTGTATTAGATTCGTGTTTGTGTGTTGATTGCGTGGAGAAGGATGGGTATTTAAGTAGACATTCAAGTTTTGCTTTGTGACTAATGCTTGCCAGTATTTTTTTTTTTAGTGTTGCTTGGCTTTCTGGTTTGAGAGTCTTAAGACTGAATTTATTGGTCTTTGAGTTTGTTCGGGGTTGGGATAGAGGTGGAAAGCTTCTAATAATTGTATCAAGGATGAGAACCAAAGAGGTGTGTCCAAAGGTAGCTTCGTTTCAAGTTTTCTTTCACCATCTCGCTTCATCTCAGTATTGGACTTAGATAGATCTTTCATATTTTGAGTAGATGAAGTTGACTTGCTTTTTTTGTGCTTGCTTCACTAACAACTTCTCTCTCTCTCTATCTCTCTTTTAGCTTGCTGTTTTTGTGAATTTAGATCTTGTTCTTGCACTTGAGTTTTATATAATCTACATTGGGAGATGGAATCCCTCTTCCTCTTCTTGGCTTTTTGGCCTTGGTATTGCATGTCAAGACAAGAATTTTGGTCACCTATACCAGGATTCTCCCACCCTTTTTTCGTTTTCGCCACTACATTAGTCGCCAGCTCTCTAGTTTTTCAAGTCCAAGGATAGCTCCTGCACAAGAATGGCACGCACAACTCAAGAAATGGTAAAGTAGAAATTTGCACAACTTTACAACATATCAGGCATATTTGTCTTACAAGTTTTTTAAAATTTTGTCTTTTAGACTTGTATTTCCTAATGAAAATTTGTAGCTTTTTTTTAAGTTGTCTTTTTTAATTTTATTATTATTATTATTTTATTTTTTAAAAATTATTTTATATTTATTTTTCATCTTATTTATTTATTATATATATTTTAAATATGTTTATGTCACATTTACATATGGATTTATCGAAAACAATCTCTCTACTTAGATAGGGATAAGGTTGCGCACTATCAGACCTCCTCAAACTCCACGTTGGTGCAGGATTTAATTGGGTGTTGATGATGATAATTTAACAATAATAGAAAAGTTTCAAGTCTTGTATTAAAAAAATAAAATACTACTTATTAGTTTACAATTCATCCCAAAAAAGGGGAAACAAATTAAATTATGAATGCAGCTCCGTCCACAATCTGAATTCCATATTAAACAACCATGTATCGACCCTGATCTTGCTCTTGCTATTATAATTGGATGGACTTCCCTGAATTTTGGGCCTGAATGGGAATCATCGATACCGAAGCAAAACTAGAAGACCAACAACCATCTGTGATACTATGAACCTTTCAAAGGACAAAATTGGAAGGCCCATTGAAGAAGAATCTTTATCAGAAACATGTCTGTTTCGGGTTCAAAAGTCAAACCATGAACTTAATGTTATAAAACCTTCTTCCTTAAGTTCCAACTCTGTCTAGATTTTCGGAGACAGTTTTCATTCTCGGTCGAACTTCAGGGTCTGCCTCGGTACATGCAAGAGCAACATGGAAAGCTGCTAACACCTCTTTTTTGGCATGGACTTCCTGGAGCAACATTGGATCGACCATATCTGACAATGGTTTCTCTTCTTCAAATCCTTTCCTGACCCACGTTACTATGTCCGGAATTTCCAGGGAGGTTGATGTGGTTGGCGAAAGCTCCGGAGATTTGCCAGTGAGCAGTTCAAGAAGCACAACTCCAAATGAGTACACATCCCATTTCTGGGTTGGTCTGTTTCCCGACACACGAGCTTCAGGGGCACGATAGTTGTTGGTTCGGTCTGTTTGGGAAGAGTTCATGTAAGGAAGTGCTCCGCCAATAAAGCCACCAGAAGATGAGGGGTTGCTGCCAGTAATGCTGATTAATCTGTTTAGACCAAAATCAGAGATATGAGCTTGGAATTCATTGTTCAAGAGGATGTTAGATGGCTTTATATCTCCATGTACAAATTTTCTTGGGCTGCACTCGTGTAGGTAGGCTAAGCCCTTAGCTGTCCCTTTCGCAATTCTCAACCTGGTCGGCCATGAGAGACTCGTTGATGGCTGCCCACTTCTCCCTGCAATGTTATGCCTCATTAGCTACTGTTAAAGATTCAAGCAAGACAAAAGCAAAAGGTTAGCAGTTCAAAGCTTTAAATTTTTTATACATGTAAAGAATTTGTCAAGTTTGAATAAGAGTTTTGAGTTTCATCGAGTCTAAATCCTATCAAATTGAATTTAGTTTTAGTTCAGACTAAATCTGAGTTAATTTACCATCTCCGATTACCAGAGTTCTTATTTAAAAAAAGAAGAAGAGGAAAGTTGGGCCACACCCACAGGCATTCATTTGCTCACCGAAAGTGATCATTCGCGAGTCAATGTCCTAACAATTACCCATCATATTGGAGGATGCAACACCCTGTATGGGCCATAATCACTAGTATTTTCCTTGAGCAATTACGAGGGACCTATGACAACCCATTAACCACGAGCAACAACCAAGCCACCATAGCCTACTAAGCCTATTAATTTCACCACCCTCACCCTCTACCATTTCCGTCAACTAAAGACCAACACTATGATTTCACAGGCAATTGAAACCATTTGTTACTACTACAGGCAAGGTTAGATGTATAGTTATTTGAGTTACCGCCGCAATTCCCGATCATGGTCCTGACCATGATGATGACTACTGATAAGAAATATTCATGCCATTGGTCCCCCATTAAAAAGGAGCAAAAAGCTACACCTCTTTCTCCGAACGTATTAAGTTGATTAAGGAATCACAATGGCTCACAAGTAAAATTGAAAGACAAAAGAAATGAGGGGAGAAATACTGACCTCGAAGAGCATTAGCCAAGTTGCCATTAGAAATAAAATCACTAATCAGAAGCTTCTCATCAGCAGCCCAATAATATGCTCTTAATCTCACAACATTTGGATGCTTAACCTTCCCAATAGCTTGAACTTCGGCGACAAACTCCTTGTATCTCTGTTCCTCTCCCTCACCAAGCCTCCTCACAGCCACTGGTATTCCATTTCCAAGCACAACCTTATACACTATACCCAACCCACTCTTACCCAACACATACGCAGAGGCTCTCAACAACTCATCAAGCTCAAAACTGAAGTTCTTGTCTATGGCCACCAACTCTCCTTCTCCTTTTCCTCTTGATGCTTTCTCCAGGTCCTCTCCTTCCGATTCTTCATTTTTAAAGCCATTGATACAAGAACAAAGCGCACAGATATGTGATTTGTCATTCCCGCCTAGTCTGGTCTTACCAGTGCAGCTACATCCATTAGAATCATCTTTCTTCTTCCAGTAAACATATACTATGATCAAACCAATGAATGCCACACCAAAGGCGTTGGCTAGTGAAATGAGGATAATCAAACCAGAGCTTAAACCTCTCTTTTGACTGTTACCTGAATCTTGTGTCGAGCCTTGACTTGCAGGCGAGCTCTCGGTGGAGACTTTGCAAGGTTTTTGCAGAGGAAACCCACATAAGAGCGCGTTATCTAGGAAAGCAGTTGGTCCCTGGTTTGCAAATGAACCCGTTTGCGGTATTTCGCCGCTTAAATTATTGCTTCGCAGATCAAAACTGACAGTCACTTGTAAGTTTCCTAGTGACTTCGGGATTCTACCCGATAAATGATTGAAAGAGAGGTTCAACGTACTAGACATGGACTTGAGCTCGCCGATGTCATTGGGTATAGATCCATTGAATTCGTTAGATGAAAGATCAAGTTGCACTAAATTATCCAATTGTGGCCATATACCAGCCGGGATTTGGCCGCTAAGCTTGTTGTTTGCAAGAATCAATCTTTGCAGTTGCTTGCAATTTTTCAAGTCTTCAGGTAAAGAACCCGTGAGCGAATTGTTGGAAAGATCAAGGTTTTGGAGTCTTGGAAGGTTACAGACAGATGGAGGTAGAGAACCAGAGAAGTTATTACCGTAAAGGAAGAGACTATGGACTGAGGTGGCGTTGAAGAGCTGAACTGGTAATGACCCATACAAGTTGTTGCCGTGGAGATTAAGTCGCCGGAGATAAATCAAAGTTCCAAGCTCTGACGGGATATATCCCCGGAGATTCCTGCCGGTAATTGCAATTCCGACGACACGTGGGTCCGGGTTTCCAGTGACGTTCATGCACGAAATGCCCGTCCAGTGACATGGAGTGGGGTCGTCTTGGTTCCAGTCAGAGAAAACTGAACCGCCTGATGGTTGATTAATGGCAGATTTTAGAGAGAGGAGGGAGAGGCCATCGGGGGTAAGAGAAAGACACAATCTTCTGTTGTTTAGGAAGTGAAAGAACAGACACAGAAGTGTAAAGCAGAGACTTCTCTTCATTGTTGTCCCTGTCCTTCTGGTATTATTGTCTATATACTGAGTTGTAGTTTTTGGAAGAGAAAAGAAATGAGAGTTGAGAGATATATCAGCAGTGAAGAAGAAGCTAAGTGAAAGGAGGAGGCTAGAGGGTGATGGTTGAGGAGGATGGAAGGTTGTTGAAGTTATGGGATTTAAGAACGAGAGACTTGAGAAAGACGAGATCTTGATTGAAATGGGGTCCATCTCCCGCCAAAAAGACAGAGAGGGAGGTGGAGGGAGTAGAGCAAAAGCAATTGTAAGTGCTTTCTCTCCCGGCCTTATGCATGATGGCGATGTACTGTATTGTAGTTTGATGGGTTTTTGTTGGATGATGTTTTTTGGTTAATGAAGCAATTGTACAGAGTTGGATAGAGTTCATGGATTTAGAATTCTTGTATTCTTAAAGACACCCTTCACCATCACCTAACCTGATTTTAGTTTAGATATTATAGTAGCTTGTCCCTTTCTAGTTGGACCCCATTATCAAATCAGTATATAGCCTTGGAAACAAGTTTTTATGACTAGAACTACAAAGTATTATCTTGTATGAATCATTTGTTATGTAGGAAATTTGATAAGGATTGACTGTTACATAGGATCTAATACTTCACTCACAGACATTGACAGTAAATAACACTACTATGTTTGTAATCCGAGGATTGTTTTGCTGTTTCAGTTGAAACGTGGACATTGGTTGATGATAATCCGATAGAGTGCTGAATAAAAAATGAACAAAGTTTACAATCACATCCTAATGTGGTTTCCAACTCAGGAAAGAATCGATTGTATCGGGTGACTGTGTAAACCTTTAAAAAAAACCATTGTTTGGTAAAGGATTATTAAGTTATTTTTTTGAAGTATTGAGAGGTATTTGATTGTTTGATCATATTAAACTGTTGATAATCATGTTTAGTAATTAGTTGATTGTGGTAGCGGATTGAACTCAATCCGCTGTTTTTGAAAATGTTTCTATGAGAAATGTTTTGCTTTAGCGGCTGAAAAATTAAGAGATGAAAAGATGATTATGCTCAAAAGTTATTATAAATTACTCAAACTACCTTCTTTTATTATTGCTTTCCTTTATTCACCCTAACAATAAGTTATTAGTTCAACAAAATATAGGAAAAATAAGTATTATTACAACTAAATTATCAAAAGACATGGGTTAGTAATAAATAAATTAATATACTAGAAAAACGAACTTCAACTTGATTAATATAGAGAAAGAAAGTAGTAGTAGTAGTAATAATGGTAATAATATTTTATTATTATTATTATTATATCTTCTATGCTTTTTGATAGAGTTATAAACTTAATTTTTGTGAAATTAAATCTCTAAAATTTAAATTCTTATGAAAATATTATAAAATAATAAGATATAATACTCATGTACTCTTTTTTTTTTAAGTTATGCTGCCATAAATTATTTATAGATAAACAACTAATACCAAATAGTCAATTTTATTAAATATCTTTAAATAAACAGTTGACGTTATCCGTTGATCAAATTCATTATCAACTAATCGCTGATAAAATCAACTAATAATTAATACAATCCATTCATTACCGGTCAAGGTAATATATAGCGACGGAAATATCTGTATTACGGCAATCCATGTTGACAGAATTTGCCCAAAAAGCTCCAGCTTACTTCCCTGATCAATCTTTGTCAGTTGTAATAACGTGGCAGACTAGTTCATGTGTAATGCAACACCAGTCTCATTTCTTACCTTCAAGGAGAGGTTGTGTTGCTTTAATTATAACTTTAGAATAGTTTAGTGGAAAGAAAGAGTAAAACGGTATCTCTCAATCATGAAAATATGCTTAGAAGCTAACTAAGGGAAAGAGACAGAAACAAAGAGACACTCCTTTCCAGCTCCTTTTATTATCTGCTTGTTCATGTTTCTTATGTCGCATTAGAATAGTTGACAATGACATTCGTTTTAGGAATACAATGCCAAAATAAATTAGAGTAAGGAATGAAAGGTACAGCTTTTCGGTGGTTGCAGTGAAATTCTTTACAGGTCTTTCAATCTAAAAGACTATTGAGTTTGAAACCCGATAATAGACCATGATTTATCTTAATTTGTTAAAAAATGAAGATGGTTACTCTTTTGTAACCAGAAGGATATAGGTTTGATTCATAAAAACAGTTTCTCCGTAAAAAATACAAAAAAAAGATTGCATATATTGATAATCCTCCTCCGACTTTCACAAAGTGAGGAGTTTTGTATGTTGATAAGGATGACATTTCTAGCCAGGCTCGGCCCGCATTTGGCCCAGGTTGGGCGGGTCATAGGCCAACGCTCCTTGGCCCGCCTTCAATGTCAAAAGGATGTCATTTTGGCAAAATTTTTTTTAAAAAAATAACATAGACGGTTCGGTCTGTTGCCATTCCTATATACTGGAATACATTGTATATTGTGTGTTTGTGTGTGTGTGTTGAAAATAAAGATAAGCTGAAACTTATAAGAAATATTTGAATTTAAGTTTAATGTTTAATTTTGAGTTATTAATTTATTAAATAATTTATTTAAAATATATAATTTATAAATTATTATAGTAATTTTTCTAATATACACAAAAAAAAAAAACTTATCTTCTGTTGACAAAGTTTATACAGATCGAAGGCTGTAGTATTACCTCTTAACACTCATGGTAATTATATGTATAGGCATAATATCAGTGCCAAAGTCATCTTGGAGATCCTGCAAATGCAATCTTCATTTTGTCATTTCTTAAATTATGTTTAGTCCTTAAGGTAGCTTCACAATCACTTCTTAAAATTTTCATGAACAGAAGAAACTACTTTGCTTTGTAACGAAGGGATGTGAAGTGATACGAATTCTTGCACCAAATAGGCATTTTACAATTCAGTATGACGATGATTGAAGACTCGGGTCCCATAGCTCTCCACAATTAAATAGCACATGATTGTAGTAGATAGGTATCATAAAGCCCTAATACCATATCATCAGCATTCGCAGGTGCAACTTCATATCACAAATTCACAATACCTACTCTCTTACAATCATTCACACAAATCTGAACAGGTACAGGTACAGGTACTTCGATAGGAACCTTATTCTTACGACTTTTTGCTTTCAAAATACAAGTTGGAGAGCTTTAGCCACTCCACCCGATTCCTTGTCACTTCCATTTGATAGTTTCTAGGACGAGGGAATAACATAGCTGTTTATATTAATCTAGATTTTTTAAGTATTTTGCTTAATTAAAGTAGTCTTTTCTATTACTTTATTTTTGTTGAAATGGTCATTAAGATAATATTTATCCCTACTTTCCTAATAGTATAGTGTTAGGATTAATAATGTTTATCTATTCTAACTTAGAATTTTTCATTACAAAACAATAAGAATTATGTTAAGTATATGGCAATCTTATGAATACCGTATCAGTCCTGGTATAGGATTGAATTTTGGTACAGTACTGTATCGGTACCAGTTAATATCGGGTACCGTTTGAAACACTTTTTTAAATCTATAAAATAATCCTTGAATTTTTTAAAAATTGCAAAATAGTCCATTAGTATACTTTACTTTATACTTTATAATTTTACATAAACTCTATCTTCAAAATCATAATAATAAAAATTTAAAATAACAAAATTTTATTTATTTTTATTAACAATAATTTTCAGATATTTCACATATAAATAATAATCACAATTAATATGAAAAAAGGCAATCATCATACAAATATAAAATTAAAAACAATACAAAGTATTTAAAATATTACAATTTTATCATATAATAAATAATAATTACATCAAAACATCAAATAAAAAGAATAATAAATATCCTTAACTCTCTAACTATTACAAATTATAACAAGAGTTCGTGATGAAGAAACAACCAAGTAGAAATTAAACCTGAAACAAAAATATTTACAATTACATTGCATATATAGAATTTAACATATATATTAAATATAAGTAAAATTAAAAGAAGAGGAGAAACAAAACCTAGAACTCCATTCAATCGTATCGGGAGAATACCCGCTATAACTGCACTAACCTCAATCATCATTTGGTACAAAATTCTCATCATCATCATTCAAATTCAATGTACCAAATGAAATTGAGAGAAAATGTCATTTAGTGGCATTAATTCAACGTTAACTAAAATATTAATTTAACCTAACTCTGAAATTCAATTTACATTAATTAAAATTTATTTAAATTAATAATTTAAAATAATTATAATAAATTATTAGCTTGAACTCAGTTTAATTTGTTCAATTCAAATTTAAGAAATAAGTTAAATCATTATATAAGCAGCATTTAATTAATTGATGTGTTATATTTATATTATATGTATTTAATTGCTAATTTTTAACCGAATTCATATTTTTAAAAAATTAAAAATTAAAAAGAAATTTCAAAATCTTTTTAAATTAAAAAATTCTAATATTAATATCTTTTAACCTTGAAGTATGAAATTTTTGAACCCCAAAATCATTAATATTTGCTCAGAACCAATCACTAGATTAGGTTCTATATACAGTTAATTCAATATTTTAATCACTCTCTTTATCATCTTCTCTCCTCTTATTCATCTTTTGCCAGCATTTATCGTCGTTGAAGACCAACATCTTTATTAACCTCAACCACCATACATATACAATCACCTTTCCTGTTTACACTCTTTTTCTCTGTATAAACACCATACGTGAATAGCTCAGAACTCATCAATTCTAAACTATATTCTCACTTACAATGTAACATGGCAAGATCTCGAGCTCTTAAGTTGGTTTCCATGGTGATGGAGAGTGTGTGGGGGAGAAAGACACAAAAAATGAAAGAGAGAGGAAGCAGATGAAATGCTTGCTCTTTGGTGTTAAATGCTTGCTCATCTTCTTAGAAAACAACTACTCCTCTGTGCTTTCTTTTAATTTTCTTTTGGCTTCTCTGCTCCGTCCCATCTCTTCTTCTTCGATTTTCACT
>JAOQMM010000172.1:5776251-5788744 GCA_027563515.1 Erythroxylum platyclados | reverse complement strand
TGTAATTAATACATAAAGATAAAGAATGCCTTTATTAATTATTTTGTCATTAAACTACAACCAAAACGATTGACTGTAGGGTATAAACCAACACATCTATGGGAAAGAAATGCAATAGACCTCTATTGTCCTCAAAGAGCAAGAACTATGGCTTCTGATTAGATAAAGCACGTATCTAAGATTGCTACAAGAAATTAATGATGATTTCCAGTTGGTATTCGGAAGGGAATTTTGCTCTCGGTTTGGACTTCTGTGGAATCTAAGTTTGGAACGAGGCAGACATTTTCTCATGAAACTAGTCATTTTTTGTGCCAATCTTTCTCACTTCTAGACCATGGAGTTGGGAACCTAGGATTATGTTTATACCTTAATCAATCTCAACAAAATTATAGACAGTCATCTTTGACTTCTGTTCAAGTATGTACTCGCTTGCAACAACTGGATTACTGGGTCTAATAGGTTTAGGTAATATCCCAGTGCAAAACGTTGTAACTTTGGTTGACTGCGGGCTTTGGTTTGTTTTTGGTATTCTGATTAATATACCTAGTAGTGTAGAAGCCTTTTCTTTTCTGAAGTCTGTATTTCTTTTAGCCAGTGAGAAGTAATGCGAAATTTGAGGGAAGACGAATGTAACATAACTATGCTCGATTCAATCGTTGGTATTTGTACCTTTTGTGCCTGATAAGCTAGAGGAATGAATAGATTTTGATTGCTTACAAAGAAGATTTTTTTGCTTCTGTTGAGATGAACTTTGACGATCTTAGAAAGGTATTGTACAAGAAAATCGGCTTCTGCTTCCTGTTCCGTGGCCTTATTCTCGTTATTACCAATTGTTATCGTAATTCTTAGTGTGTACAAGGGCTCGTTTAAAAAATTTGAAAATTGGACAGAGTTTTTTGAAAATTTAAAAAATTAGAAAGTTTTTTTAAAGTTCTTTACATTATATGAGTGGTTTATATCTTTTTAAGTGTGTCTATTTTTCCTCTGTAATCAAGCATTTCCCTTGTCGCCTATGATGCTTCTTTTAAGGTTTCTTACGCTATCATATTTAAAGTTGGAATTGTACATTGGATCCATTCGCCCACTTAGCATTCAAAGGATAAATTTAGCCGATGACCAAAGTTGTACTTGGAGTACTAACCAACGAATTACAAGTAGAATCATAGGTACAAATCCCACGCAGAAAATCAGAAGTGAGGCCAGGAAAATCAGGAGAAGCACTACGACCTGCAGGAAAAATGATACTAGTAAAGGTTGGTGGTGATAAACGTGAATCCTACTATAACAAACCACATCAAGCATCAGGCTGTTTTTGTACAGAATGGGCTCTGCTTATCTTGGCTCGACGCGTAATGAAAATATAGTAAGCACCCATTGCCAGAACTACCACAAAAGCTGAACAGAAGACAATGCTGGCAACGCCACCACCTCCCATTTGACGGACACCGCTTCTGGAAGTGGGTACGTCTCCGTCACTTTCTTGTGCTTTAGTAGCCTCCACTTGAAACGCCACAGGCAGGGGCGAGCAACTGGATGATGTGGTGCAGGGGTACGGAGTTTGTGTCTCTTGTCCTTTTGGATGGAAAAATTCAACTGCAGATGGTGTGAAAGCCACTGGGTTCTCGTAAACAAGCCCATGAGGAGCTCTCTCTTGGGCATTTGCAATGAGAAGAAGAAGAGACGAAGAGAACAAGAGAAAAAAAGAAGACATGGGAGCGATGGTCATTGAGTCACTGGTGTTTTAGTAGTAGTTATTGTTCTGAGTGAAAAACATTGCTTCGGACTGACATTTATAACTTACAAGGTCCCGTGAAGTGGTTGTTGCTTGGCGTTGAATTTTGGCGATGAAAAAGGTTGCTATAAGGAAAGGGAACAAAATTATAGTAATTATTCCCACCACTTTATTGGATGATAATTATTAATCTCTCAGAGAATTGCCCTTTTATCCAGTTTATAATATTGTATCCTCACAATATTAGCAGTGCCAATATGTCCAAAAGAGCCCGGTCTGGTTCAAATATAACAAATGCTTAACATTTTGTAGTTTTGTAATTTAAAAAACTATAAACAATTAGTTAGTGTTTGAACGTATAAAACATAAACATATATTTAGATTATTAATTATTAAATTACAGTGACTTACAACTCAATTTAAATAGATTAATACCACATACGACACCTTATGGTATGTAATCACAAATGAACCAAATTTTATTACAAGTGTCAGGATTCCACAATCATGCTCTTAAAACGTGCATAATTAAAAAGAAACTACTGACATCATTAGCATGCATGTGTATGATTAACGGAAACGTTTGTTTAAACTTAATGGCCTGTGAAAAGAGATTGATATGAAAAGGAAAAGTTTTACTTAACTTGAAGGATGAGCAAAGGCTATAATTATCTTTCTAGAGGATAATACTTTACAGGAGTGAGCAATTGTAGTAGCCTAGTAGGTACCCCAGGTCAGGAGTGACTTGCTGTTGTGGACATTATTGCAAAGAGGGGGAGGATAAGCATGCAAGTTCCTGAAATGAATGCTCTCCTTTTCCCCACCTCTAACGTATTAAATCACGTCATCCTTCATCTCTTGCCTTCTTTTTCTTATCCCGGGCCTTCTCATTTTTCCATCTCCTTTTGTGTGTGTGTTTGTAAAGGTGACATAACTCTCCCACCTCCACATGCAGGAAATAGAGCAGGGACCATTCGATTATTCGCATGCACAAGACACTCGTTTTGGTTTTTATTGCAATTTCTGGGACTTTTGCATGTTATGGGCAATGTACCGTTCTAGTCACGGGACCTGTAAAATCGTAACAATTTCCACGATTCATATGGCAGAGGACTCCTTAAATAGCCTCTATCACTTAGGTCTTGAGTTCCAATTTTTAATTTTTTTTAAAAAATTTAAAACATAAACATATTTTAAATTATTAATTTATTAAATAACTTAATAAAAATAGAAAAGTTCACGATCAACATTTTTTAGTATTCCATAATTTTATATTTTTGTTAGGTAGAGGAGGCGAGAAATCAAACATAGCCTCCCATTTGAATGTAAAAAATGAGTGAGAATGTGAACTCAAAAGACAAAATATATTATGCATTAGAACAACTACTACAACAATTACTTACATTTAATAGAAAGACAACTATCTAAGGATGGGAGAAAATTTAGAAAACCCCACTATGATAATAAAAAAAAATTCAATAAAATCCCCAATTTTCAATCCTTATGAAGTGTTTAGTAGCAACTCAAATCAATTTAATTAGAAAGAAAAACAATGAGGAATTCCTCGATGCCATACAAAGATAGTTGAATAGGATAAACGAAAATATTATTTTTGATTCCCTAAAATCTTAAACATCCCAAACTTTGAATACAATCCAAACTAGAAGTCAAGCAGGGGTTAAAACTAGTAGCTCCCAAGAGGTCAACATGATTGAGCAAGATAGCAATAATGATCTGAAAACTTTCATTTCTTTCATCAAACTCCATTGGCAAAACAACTTAAAACCTTACTGGTCAAAGCCTATTGTCCCTGACATAGATATTGATCAAAAGCCTAATGTCTTACAACAAATTAGGTATAATCTTCTTCATTTTATGAGTGGAATATAGATGGAATGTCTAAGTACAACATTTTGAATATGCTTCAACAAATGACAATGGCTAGTAATGCCTATAAAACCCAATTAGGAACTTTTGATCATGCCATAGTTGAGCTTATGATAGTCAAAATTTTCAGATAATTGAAAGGTTGGTGAGATTACCACTTAAATGAATCTCAAAGACTTGATATTTTTAAAGTTGTTAGGATTAACAAAGAAGGTGAGACAATCTTAGATGAGAATAGTGAGCTAATTTAGGATGTTGAATCAACTTTCATATTAGCAATTTTTTTACATTTTATAAGGGATCCCTCATACTTAAAAGACAAAAAATGTTGAGTTATTATCTAATCTTAGGTGCAAAAAGCTTTCAAATTTCAAACAGTACAAAACACCTTTTTAACGAGAGTCATGTTGAGAGAAGATTCAAATTAACCTTTTTGGAAGGAGAAGTTCTTAGCATGACTTCCTTTTGTAGTAGGTGAGAAAGTGAGAAACAAGTTTAGAGAAAGTCATAATGACCAAATTTCCTACAATAGATTAACTTATGGTGAGCTAATTAGTTACATTTAGAAAGAAGGTTTAAAACTTTGCTAGGATATGAAACTCCAAAACTAGTTGAAATATGAAATGTTCAAAACCAAAAAAGTAGAAACTTTTTGTCAACAATTTGATATCTCTTACAAAAATAGTTAGAAAACATGTAAAGATTATAGTAAAGCCCCTAACAACAAAAATAAGAATAAATTCTCATACAAAAAGCAAAAAAGATTCTACACAAGTCCTAAACCAAAGGGATATATTAGTAAGTTCAAAATTTGCCTTCAACATCCAAATTTAGATAGGTGTAACAAAAATGGTCATACAACAAAATAAGTTTTAAAACTTAGAATTAGACCAGGAGATATTAGATAAAATTTAAGCTTTAATGATTACAGATAGTGAAAACTCTAATGATTACTCTGATGGAGAATTTGATATGAAGCATTAGGATTAGAAACTGATAGCTCAATAAGTTGTGATGAAATAACAGATAATGACCAAATAGGAGAAGAAAAAAAATCAACATAATAACAAATGATAAAAAATTCCTCTTAAAAGTTATAAATCACATCTAAGACCCCCAATTGCAAAAGGAATACCTAGCGAAACTACAACTTTGAAACCTCTAGTCAAAGCCTACCATCAACATCCTCCTCAACCAATAATTAACAAACATATTACAAAAGGCTAAGAAAAACAAAATCTTGGAATCAAAATTTTCTAGTTTATACCAAGAGATTACAATAATAAAACAAGAACTACAAGTACTCAAACAAAAACAAAAGGAAGATAGTGAAATGATAAAATGTTTGTTTTGACAAATCAATAAAAAAGAACATGAAGTAGATGAGGAAATCATTGAAAACCTTGAGCTCAATAAAAACGAGACCCTAGTCAAAGATTTTTTATTTATACTCAACCACATATCATCCCAAAAATATTTGATTAAGATAACCCTTAGAATTATTGGAGACTTTTATATTGACATTATTGCTATTTAACACATGAGCTCATTTGAATCGTATATATCAAGTTACAATCCCTATAAAACTATTTCAAAAAATCCAAGAAAGACTTAAAGCCCCTAACAACTCAAAGCTTAGTATAAATTACAAAATTGATGCCTATATTTATCGATGTAAGTTTTCAATCAAAATCTCTTTTGTGATAGTAAAAGATATTTACCATATGGTTATTTTAGGAACACCTTTCATAAAGCTAATAACCCCTTACATAGTGAGTCATGATAGCATTTCAATAAAAAAGATTTCAAGGAAAAACAAATTCCTACTAAAACACTTCCAATCCAAATGAACAAATATTTAAAGCAATATTGTAATAAAAAAATCAATGATTTGTTCAAGAAAAAGCTAATCTCTCCATGTAATCTCCCTAGAGTTGTACACCTTTTATGTGAACAAAAATTTAGAAAAAAATTATAATTAGTGATAAATTATAAACCTCTTAAAAAACCTTTAAAGGGATTAGTTATTCGAATCCTAATAAAAAACATTTGCTGCAAAGACTTTACAATTCTCAAATCTTCTCAAAGTTTGATGTGAAATCGAGATTCTAACAAGTCCATATAGACCTTAAAGATAGGTATAAAGCCACCTTTACTATTCCATTTGGGCAGTATGAGTGGAATGTGTTGCCATTTGGGTTAAAAAATGCCCCTTACAAATTTTAGAGGATAATGAATGGAATATTTACTCCATATTCTAAATTTTACATCATTTACATAAATGATGTCTTGATATTCTCCTCAATATTAGAGTTCAAACACATTAAAACTTTCATTAATGTCATTAAGAAGAACAAACTAGTAGTATCAAAAGTAAAACTTAGCCTTTTTTAAACAAGGGTTAGGTTTCTAGGAAACTATATCCATAACAATAAAGTCATACTCATATAGAGAACCTTTGAGTTTAACAATAAATTTTCCAATGAAATACTTGATAAAAAATAGTTGCAAAGGTTTTTAGGTAGCCTAAATTATGTTATGAATTTTTATCCTAACCTAAATAGGCTATTTAAACCTTTTCATAATAGATTGAGGAAAAAACAAACCCAAAGCCTTCGTTAGAAAAACCATATTGAAATGGTCAAAGATATCCCTATCTTGCATATAACTGACCCAATTGCATTTAAAATCAAGGATACAGAGGTATCTTAAAACAAAAGGGTTATTCCCTAATAACACCCAATTGGGTGGATTCAAGATTTTAATTAAAGTATACTAACTTATAAAACAATATCTACAAATTATCACAAATAGAAGAATGAAATAAAAGTAAGTGAATTTAATTATGCTTGTAAACAAAAAAGTAAAGAGTAAAGGAAGAGAAATACAAACTGATTTATAGTAGTTCGATAAACAATCCTTAACTACATCCACTCCTAAGACTTATCTTACATTTTCATTATAATTCTTCTTTCAAGGTGAAAAATACACTTTATACATTCTTTTATTTTGGCAAAGAGGAACCTCTTTTTAAATCTTTTTTCAAGGTAAAGGAGATCCCCAAACAACTTTTAAATCAACCCACTATAACAATAACATATGCTAAAAATAATTTACAACCCAAAACTTGCTCACTTGTATGCTTTGATAATCACAAAAAAGCTTACACACTTAAAATGAGACAATGTATGCTTAAAATGCTTGAAAATACTTTGAAATATATGTTAAAAAACACTCAAATGCTTATTGATGCAAAAATCAATAAGAAAACACCTATTTATAGTGTCCATTAGAGCCAAAAATTAGTCATTATAATGGCTATATTCGATACACTGGTCGACTAGTATACACTAAAAGCTTTAGATTTACTAGCCGTTGGAATAGTAATTGACTAATATAAATATTGTTTGACCAATATGACACATTAGTTAACCAATATATCAACCAATGTTACAACAAACTCTTAACACTTCAAATTTAACACCTTTATCCTATATTGGTCGATTAATCACCCAAAAAACATGACTTTAACAACTTTAAATGCTCAAAAATAATTTGTTTAATCAAAATATGATTAAAACACTTGCCAAAATGTTCCCCAAATATTATTTAAAAGATTAAGAGGCTTTTATAATAAAATCAAAAGCTTAAATGCCTCTAGTTGAATGTAAACACTCATGCAATAAATTAAGATGAAACTAAAATTTTACTTTAAAAAGAAAAGTAAAACACTAATTTCTTTTATTTCTTTTTCAACAGCCCCATGCCAAAGCAGGAGCCTTACAATAGACAACTCTATAGCAACGCAAGCCCCACTAATATAACATCCCAGTTACAGCCATACCACACCCAACCAACATCGTACCAACTCCAACATGCCAATGTTGCGCCAACGTCCACAACCTTCCCAACATGGCACACCACAACATCCCAGCAACAGACGCACCAAGTCGCTCTATCCCCACACCCAACAACACAGTCACCCAACCATCGTCACACCACAACAAACAGCCCCACCTATGCAAACGCCACCAATTACAGCACTAAAGCAACCCAACTCTCCATAGTGTTGTAATGAAGTCCCATTTCTTTTTTAGTTTTATTTGAGTTGTTTTTATTACAAAATTTTAATTGATTTATTTTTAATTTTATTTTGAGTTATTCTTATATTTTTTAGCTATTTTTAGAATTACTTTTCTTGTTTATAATGTTCATAATTATGGGACGTTCAAAAGATACTAATCAGACAGTAACGAAACGAAAGTCTAAGATGAATCCAACTGCACAAAATCAATCTGACACTGTAACTACCATAAGTACCTATAGGAAGTGTGCTCGAATAGCTAAAAACACATATATCTTACCATCAACTGATTCGGACAAATCTCACTTTTAACTTTAAAGAAAGAAAACAATTGTATCACTCTTAAAACCTGATATATTAATTCAGGTAAGTATATGCTTCCTTCATTAAAAGAGCTGCATATCAAAGAAAAATTTAATGATTTGCTTATTGACAAGAGGTGGAGTTATTTTGTGGTAATTAGTTATATGGTATTTATTGAATTAACTGGAGAGTTTTGTATTACCTTTAAATTTGATAAGCTGGATAATTTTACTTTACGTAGTCCCAATATGGTACAGTACAAATTAATGGGTCTCGAATTTAAATAGAGCATCACTGAATTTAATTTGGCCTTAGGGTTGATAGATGAAGTATATGCTAATTCAATTTAATACAAAGAATATGTAGTGGATTATGGTGATTTTAATTCTTTTAGAGTGTGGAAATCAATGTCTTTTGGCTCGTTGGTTTATCATCCAAGTAAATCTAAAGTTAATGATTTTAATGAGCTTGAATGGATTTATATGTAGCATTTTTTGGCTTTTAATTATTTCAGAAGGAAGGCCACGACATGCACTTGCACTAAAATTGAGTTGTTTTTTATTTGGTGTATGATACACAGACTGCAGGTCAATTTGGGTGCTTGGTTGCTATGCAGTTTCACACTGTTATCTCTTCTAATAATAATTTTTGTCTTGGTTCCCTTATTACTCATCTGGCTATTAATCTTAATTTGTTTGATATAACTAACATTGATATGCATATAGCCTGTGAGATGGACTTGTTGGACATGGCTTGTTTAAGTAAGATGAGGTTACTCGAGCAACAAAGGAGAACATTTCATTTTGTACCACATGATCCCTCCTAAAGAGGTTCATCATCAACAGGACAAGAGTATTATGATGTTCTACCACCTCTGTCTCTTCCAACTCTACCAATCCGAAATGAGCATCATTTTCTATTGGAGAGATTAAAACATAAAATTTCTAAACTGGAGAAAAATTTAGATGCTCTGCTCCAGTTCATAGGGGTGATACCTCTATGTCCATCGACATTATAGTACATCAAATGTTCACAACTCAGGGGAATTTTCTAATATGTGCTTTATTTCATGTTGATTATTTTGTGGCATGTGAGCATCTTGTGCATATATTGGGGGCAATGTACGATTTATGTACAGGTTTTGTGCTTGAACTAATGAATACTATGAGTTATATATTGATTATTCCTTATGATAGGCTTATAATTTTCTGATTATTGTTTAGAAATAATCATTAAATTAGGATACATTTTTTGTTAAGAATTAATGCATGAGAGATACAAGCATGATTAGGTTTTTTTCATTAAATTACTTTAAGTATCTCATTGATTTTATTGAATGAAAGTGTATAAGACTTGATGCATTTTGGTACCTATGTGAGCTTTGAGCCTAAGAGCATTCATCACATTTGTGCTCATACATTTCTTTTTGTTGTGTGTTATCAAACATAGCTTGTTTATGCTAGAACTTGCTTTTGAATACATATTGAGACTACATTTTTGATGAATTTATGCATAAAGATGATAAGGGCACTTAGGTTAACCCTTTTTGGACCTAGACAAGCTTACCTTAATTTTTATCCCTATAAAACAAATTTGAGCCTTACCCTTTATTTTCTTAAATACTAACCTTGTTACAAGCCACTTTTACCCTTCTTCTTGTTGATGTCCTTAATAACATTAAGCTCCTACATTGAAGGAATTGTATCAAGCTTATTTGTATAGAATTTTGACTATTTCCATGAAAAGTAAATTAGTTGAATCAAGTTTCATTGTTTTGATTTTTCATTTTTTATATATAGAATAAGGAAGAAGTATAAGAAAAGAAATCTCTTCTTTTATGTTCTTGTTAAAAAAAGAAAGAAAAATATGAAAAAACAATAAGAAAAAGAAAAAAGAAAAAATGATAAGGTGATTAAAAAGAATGTTATTTGAATCAAGTGAGTTTTAGACTGATTTAAGTTGAAACTTATGTGGATAAGTTTATATGATTTCCTTTAATTTATTTAACCTAAAAAGAACTTCTCTTTGTCATACCTTACCTAAGCCACATTACAAACCTTATCATGCTCTTTTGATTTATGCATTAGGTTTATTTTTATTAAGTGGTGGAGATAAGATTCATGAACAAGCTTATGGAAATAACTCGCTACGCCTTGATTTTAAGCACTTCGGGTGTGAAGAGTGAAATCCATGAAAGGGTGTTAAGTCTTGTTTCATTTGATTTTAATGGAATTAATGAGATGTTATGTTTTCATTTTAACAATGTGTCCTATGAGTGCCTGTTCTCTCAATTGTTATTTTTATCCTAAACCTTTAATGTGTGTTAGCTTTTGGGATATTTCTGGATAACATGAAAGAAGATGAGAGGTTGTTATGAGGATGATTAATGTATTAAATTGATGTATGTTTGAGGACAAGTAAGATTCTGGTGTGGGGAATTTGATAAGATGTTATTTGGTTATATTACTTAGAATTATCTCTTTTATTTTGACTATATTGTGGTGTTTAAATAGTAAAATTAATATTTGTTTTCTTTTAAGAGGTGACAAGTGGAGTCTGCATCAAATAGGAGCATTATTGGTCAAAATCACAAACTTTGCAAAAAGTGGATAAAATGAGATCACTCATAATATCAGATTCACATAAAGAGTTTGAATTCAGTTAGGAAACTTATTTTCATCCTTATTATTTAAGGATTTGGATTTGTTTAGATAGGAATCTTTGCAAGATAGAAGTAGTCTAGGTTTTTAGTAGGAAAAGAAGGAAAAAAACGCATCCAACACCTTCTCTTTCATTCTTTTTCATTTCTTATTAGTTTTCTCTTGATCTTTCATCTTTTCTTTTATTTTTAGTGTTGGAACTAAAGTTAGGTGTAGCTAAATTAAAGAATTATAATTTAAGGGGATTCAAAACTCTAGTTATAACCTTATGAGGTTTTGTTCTAAACTTATATTTATGATTTAATTCAATTACGTTTGTTTTGTGTTCTTATATTTCATGAATAATTAATATTGATTAATATGATAAATTCATTTAATATCAATTATTCCATAACTATCTATAAATTTAGTGATTCGTAGTTGTCATGAAGGATTGATAAAAGTAGCAAATAGGTTATTTATGAATTTGCATATTTAAATTATGAGAAACAAGAAAACTAAGTTAAATAGTTGTAGTTATTTCAATTATTTAATTTAGAATTTAGTCTTTTTCACTAAGCTTATTGTTATCATTTAATTGATATGAAATGTTATCAAATGAAGGTAAGTTTTGGCTTGAATGCTGGGTTTGAACCAATTAATTTAGGAAAATTTAAGACTTATTATAGTTATCCTAATATGTTTCAGACTAGTTACTTGAATTGTGAAAATTCTTTTTAGACTAATGATCAATGTTACAATTGGATGAGATATTTCCCTTAAATTGGAGTTAAATACCATTGAATTTCTCCCTTTTTATTTTCAGTTAGTTATTTCAATTCTTTGTTAATTTATTTTATTAGTTAATTAATCATTACCCCTCCAACCACTTTTGTTTTACCAATTGAACTAGTTTTCAGTTTTTTTAAATTCAACCTGATTCCATAATTATTACAAGAGTTTAAAGAATCAGAATTAATTTTAAGGGTTTCGTCAACCTGATTAGCATCATATCAAGTACATATGTGATCATCAATGATACACCACCCAATAGGTGATAGGCAAATTTGCATGTGCTATTATAGACCTAACCATAAGAAGAGTGTTATTTGTCATCTTACTATCTTATTGGTGGATTTATATGATAGTCATTAGTTATCCATTCAATTTTCATCACATAACCTCTTGAATTGATCAAATAACTCTTTTTATACTTAATAAATTCTTGAAGTCTTTGTCGACTTTATCTTATTGATTATTAATTAAAGTCATATACTTTTAAAAACATAATGTTTCAAAATTTGAGAATCAAATAAATATAACTATACTAAGTATAGTTATTAATAAATATGATGAAATAAGTACTTGTCATGCTTTCACATCCGTTTAGCCATATATGTCTTAACAAATTACATGTAATAGCTTAGCAACTCTTTGTCCTATGCTCAATTGTTTTTACGCTATTTTGTCAGCTAAACAATGTTAATAAGTAAAGTATTATACTTAAAGTAGGTCTTTTAAACAAAATATGCTTAACTAATCAATTTATTCGATTTTATCCAATATGATGAATCTAGCATACCACAAATTGGCTTAGATATTATAAGAACTAGATGATGTTATTAATCAAAAAAACTAATTTTATTTTTTAATAAACAACACCTAATGCTGTGAAACCATCTAACATAAAACTATGACAATTATAATTCCAAGAAAATTGTCATTTCCACTATTGTGGAAATTAATATTGGATCCAAGGGTAATAAAAATAATCCATTCTATATTACACTCGTCATTTACTCCACAAACCAAACAGAACATAGCATTCTCGCTGAAAACTAACCGTAA
>JAOQMM010000172.1:5715623-5738459 GCA_027563515.1 Erythroxylum platyclados | reverse complement strand
AAATAAAGAACCTAAATTTTGACAAATATAATTTATTAGTGAGATTAAATAAATTTAGTATTTTTAAGGATAAAAATAACAATTTATTTTTTAGCAATAATAATTTTAAAAAAATTTAAATTAAAATCTAAAAAGATAAATAAAGAATATAAGTTTTAAAATATATTTTATTAATTAGAATATGTGATAAATGAAAATTTTTTATTAAAAATTTATGAAATTTACCTATTAAATCTCAAGTTCCCTGCAACATTAATGTATTTTATAAAAACTCAATTTTTTGAAAAATAAAACTCAAAACAAAAGTTGGTGAAGAAATCTGCAAGTTTATATATGTATGCAGGTCCACGTGCTCTTAAAGAAGAGAAAACGAAGAAGCTTTTGGTAGATCTCACGTAGTTAAATGATGGTGGGTCCCTCTTGTTTAAAAAGATGACTTAGTTTTTATTTTAATCGGTTTTAATAAAAACAAACTGGTTTTTAATAAACCGACCAGTTAAACTGGTCGGTTTTTTATGACAAGGGTTTTATAACATAATTAGATCAAAAATTAGGTCGGTTCATATTTATTCTGGTCAAATTGATTAATTCAGTTTTTAAAACACTGGTAAGAACTGTTTCACTATAAGTGTAATCTGACCTCTATAAAATTTTCAATAGGTTATATCATTGAGTACTATCTAATATAATCCTCATTTTTGTTTTTTTTGCCCTTTTCAACAATGGAATAACCACTCTAATTCAAGTTTTTATTAACATAAAACTTTTAGAATATGTAATAATTTATTAATTATATATTTTAATTTAGATTAGTTAACAATCTCAACAATAAGTTGAATGTAATCTACATGTAAATACAACTGAATTTAAAATATATAACTTACTAAAGCCAAAGTTTTAACAATACAAGTTTATATAAAGAAGCATAACAATATCCGTGAACACAACAAACCACACTAAAGTTATGAGTATCATATTTATCACAACGATCTACACCAAAGTTACGAATATCTTATTAAAGTTGATACTAGTTATAGTTGGTGTGCAGTAGAGTATCAGTGTTAGTAAATATTAAATATTATTTTGAATTATTTTTAAAATTACAAAATAATTCTTATATTTTATATATTTAAAATTTATCTCTATTACAAAATAATCTTCCTTTTATATAATTTGGAGTAATATTCCCATGATGTTCAAATGTTAATTTACACTACTTATGTGAATTGAATCATAAGAAGCAAATAAAATAGATCAAAGAAAATATCAGATGAACAAAAAATTACAGAAACCATTTTTAGGTAATTTAAGAGACATCTGTCATCATACCTTATATATTATAATGTTCTCTTGTTTTAGCCCTCTATTCTCATTTTCGAAAAATGACAAAATTATAAAGGACATTTAATAGCTAATAAAAGAGGATCACCTTGCATTATATCATCATATATATGGTACTTATTATGTCCTTACTTTTTATTACATTAGGATTATGAAATTGGCAAAGACAACTAAAAGAAAAAGAACAATAATTAACGTATATCATATAATCATAGGACACAAAAGCACCCAAAGCAGTTAAAGTGGAGAATTTGCAATCAAGACATGATCAAATTCTGGTTTTCATCAACTAAAAATAGGAACAACCCATATAATTCCAGGGTTATTAGAATTATCAGAAAAATCCTTCAAGAACACTTTGACTTAATAATTACAAGACTAGTGATTTGAGTTTTTAACCATATCATAGGAATGGGAGGGCTGTGAAAGACAACCCTTGTCAAAAAGGTGTGTGATGATGTATATGTGAAGAGGCATTTCAATACTCGTATTTCGATTTATGTTTCACCTCATTCAATCTCCAGAAACTCTTAAAGAATTATAATCCAAGTCTGCAATTAAAGCAAAGCAATCAACACCTTAAAGAATGGAAACAATGGTTGCTCATGACCTCGAAGGCATAATTAAAAAATTCATTCAAGCATCAAGATTACTCTATTTGTGAATTTCCAACATCTCCACCTCACAATTGGATCCATCCATATAAGACTAACTCTCCCTCAACCTATAGCTCATGAAAAGCTATTTGAATCACTTTATGAACCACCTTTCATTTGACCCAAATCTATGAATCTTTATTCATCGGATTTCGCCAACCTAGCTCTGCTACGAATGAAGGGTTTTAAAGGGGCTAGAGGAGAAATTAAACTAGATCTAAGTGAACCCATATACAACCCCAAAATCTTAAGGTAATGGGTTATGAGTCCTATCATCTTAAGGTAATAGGTTATGAGTTCTATTTTTATATATAAATCACTTCATCCTTATGTATCTTTTCAATTTGGGTTGAAATTTAAATATAGGACAATTTTATTGATATGCTCAATTTAGGTTGAAATTTAAATATAAATCAACTTTATTAAATTGGCTTATATAGCGATGGATTATTAAAGTTTTGTATACATTTTAATTGCACAAAAAATGAAAATGTGATTACTTTGGGTATAGATTAATATTAAATAGAGTTATATACAAATATCGACCTTATTAATGAATTGTTATCATCTTATTTGAACCATTTCAATTTATTCTTAGACTGCTAATTTGTTTTCGTATAATATCAATAACTTCTATAATCAAATAATTCCTATACACTAAAAAAGACATTACGTTGTACTTCTTATACACTCAAAGATGAATACAAAATTTCCTTCAAACTCTAGATGAATTCATGATAAAAAAAGAGACATCATATATATATACAATAACAACAACAATAACAACAATCCAGGAAAAATTCCGCTGATATGCAGGATTTGTGAAGATCTAGCAGTACATAACCTTACCCTTAACCAATACAGATGTTGTTTCTGAATGACTCATATAAATAATAATAATAACAACAACAACAACAATAATAATAAATACTTACTAAATAAAATATAAAATAAGTAATAAACTAAATATTATGATAAAGATATACAGGGTAAAAAACAAACAAATAAATAAATCTAACAAGTCATTACAAGAAGAAGAAGAAGAAGAAATAATAATAATAATAATAATAATAATAATAATATGTAGGGAAATGTTTAAGCTAAATCATTAAGAGGTAAGTACTACATATTTAAACATTTAGGCTAAATATAAGAGGAAAATGTTAAAAGACCTATGAGAATGATAAGGATCTCTTTAAGTGAGATCTTTTATTTGTATTCTAGTACGCCAAAGTTTTTTATCGCAGGTCATATCATTCATGATCACCTCCTCCAAATTCTTCTTAGGCCTTCCTTTTTTCCTTACTACAGTCTCTAAGTACAATCTTCTTGCATCTTCTCACTGAAGCGTTTAGGTGTCTCCTCTTAATATATCCAAACTACTTAAGCCTTATCTCTCTTAATTTTTTAATAATATTAGTCCCCTCTAATTTGTCTCTTACCATTACATTCATGACCTTATCTCTTCTAATAAGGTTATACAATCAACGAAGCATCCTCATATCCGCCTCAATTAGCTTATGAATATGTATCTGTTTAATGAGCTAACACTCTGTCCTATAGAGCATAGTCAACTTAATCACTTAACGAAAGAATTTACCTTTAAGATTCAATGGTATCTTCTTGCCACATAAAAACTCTTCATGCACTTCTCTATTTAAGTCATCATAACCTGATATGGTGAACTATATCTTTATCAATCTCTCCATTGCTCTAGATGATCGATCCTAGATACCTAAAACAATCCTTTTGTGTTATGACTTCAGAACCAATCTTTACCTCTACATCGGTAACCACCCTATATCCCAAAAAGTTACACTCTATGTACTCAGCCTTAGTCTTACTTAATTTAAAACCTTTCAACTCTAACTTACCCCTTTAAAGTTTAAGTTTGACATTAACACCCTCTTTTGTCTTATCCACTAAAACAATATCATCAGCAAATAATATATACCAAGGAACATGCCCTTGGATATTCTTGGTGAGCTCGTCATTCAGTACTACAAATGAAAAAGGGCTCAAAGAGGAGTCTTAATGTAGCCTAATATTGATAGAAAAATGCTCTGTATCTCCTCCTATCATCCTTACTCTAGTTTTTACACCTTCATACATATCCTTAATAACCCGTATATAAGTCATAGAAACTCTCTTAATTTCTAAACACCTCCACATGATTTCCCTAAGTACCCGATCATACACCTTCTCCAAATCAATAAACCATATATAGGTTACGTTGTCTTTCCCTGTAATATTCCATTAATCTTCTAAGGAGATGTAAAATGGACCCTCCTAGCATTAAGTGAAACTGGTTTTTCGAGATAGAAACATCATTTCTCACTCTCTTCTCATTCACCTTCTCCTATAACTTCATAGTGCGACTAAGTAATTTGATATTTCTATAGTTGTTACATCTTTGGATGTTCCTTTTGTTCTTCTATAAAGGAATCGACATACTAAATCTCCACTAATCTAACATTTTGGCAGACTTAAGGATCACATTAAAAAGTTCGGCTAGCCAAGGAAGACCCTCTTCGCCTAGGCTCTTCCATACTTTTATGGGCATCTCAGCAAATCTTATTGCCCTTCCACTATTCATCTCCCTTAACATATATAAAACCAAAATTCATTATCCGAAATAGACAACATATATAAAAACTATAATTTATGATCCAAAAGAGATAGTGTATATGAGAATCAGAATTCATCATTCAAAAGAGATAGCATATACAAAAATCAGAAGCCATAATCCAGATGAGCACTATATACAAAAATAGTTAGCCATAATAAGTATCATATACAAAAATAACTAGTCACAATGTGCACCACATAAAAAATAACTAGCCATATTAAGAATCATATACAAATATAGCTAACAACAATGACTACCATATACTAAGATAACTTGCTATTTAGTTAGTTTATTCTTGTTTTCTTTTGCCTTTATATTAGTTCTTATGATAATTGGCTATTTTGGATTTCTTGGGGATTATCATGAATTCTCTTGGAACATATCCTTGCATTGTGACCATATTCCTTACACCTGTTACATGACAATTGAAGCCTTTTCCAAGTAACATTATAAGGAAGTTGTTCTTATCGTACTTCCTTACTCCTTGCCTTTTTTGGTCTCCTTAATCTTCTTTTGTATTGGGGTTGAAGAACTTTAGAACCCTGATTTTCATTCAAATTTGACCACAAATCTTCCCAAGAATTAGGAAAATTCGACATACATAAGCTTCTTCAATTTTTTCTTTACTATCTATATAGGGCACATATTCTTTTGGTTTGTCATTATCGTGTCTGGCTACAGCACAAGTATATTGACAAAAAATTCCAATCAATCCCATCTCTTACATGTGTAAGCCTTATTGCTCAAATTAATATATTGTTAAAAATTCATATGCCCCACTTCAAATTGTCTTCCATCATTAAAGTATAGCATCCAATTATTGGCAAGTTGTTTTGTACTTCTATACGTTATTCTGAACGTTAAGACAAATGGATCTATTATACTCCATCCCCTCATTTTTCTTATTATATCCCTTCACCATTGCTTTCATAATCATCTCGAACATTATGATAATTATCTTGTCCCTAGCCTCCTTAATGTAAGTATTAAAGCTTTTCACAATAGTTTTTCAGCATGTCACATTTGAATTCAACACTATGAGCATACTTACACCACCTATTGGTTGGTATTTTATTCAACTAGTCATGAATCAATATTGTCAATACCTTCTAATTGCTTCATATACATGTTCAAAGTAAAAACTCAAAATAAGCATGACTTTAACAATTATATACATTCAAGCTCAAGAGAATTTAAATAAAACAATCATAACATCTTTCAAATTCATTACATGCTCTAGCTACATTTCACACTATAATCTTTATAACTTTTGTTGTCTTAAATTTGGTTTAGAAGTTGACATAAATATGTCTAACATAATATCTATGTTTTTCACTACCATAAAGAATCTTATTTACAGCTTTTCTTCGACCGCCTCATCAAATATATCCTCATAATCAAATGAACTAGAATCACCAAAGTCATTAACGTCTCCTTTTGTACCCTCATATGTTAGATCACCAAATTCACTACCATCTAAATCATTTGTGGGAGGTTATTTACTCCCTAAAAGCAGGTTATTAATCCTTTACAACATCACAATCACTTTGTTCACCCTCTCCAACAACAAAAACAACTTACTGACTTACTCCATAAATAGCCTGATCACTCACTACAACCTCATAATCAACTTGTTCACCATCTTCTAATCATCTTTTGTTATGTCTCGATAAGAGATATTCATCGGTATCCAAAGTACCTTCATAAACTCATAATCTTTCTTCTCAGTTAAATTAGCCATATTGATGATGTGAGCCTTACTTCTCAAGTCTTTAATGTCATCTTCAAGAGACTCTTAACTAAAAACTTAAACCTCTGTATAGCCAAGTTCTTTGTTGTGCATATAAACTGAAGCATCATTAAATGATTTGGCTACTACAGAACTAATATTTTTCCCCCTCCTAAATGGTGCATGGTAGAGGTAAACTTGAAAGACCCCACATGTCAAAATTGAAACTCAATTTCAAGGTCTACAAACTAATAAAAGAGGCTCCAGTGTACAAGGCTCCCCGCTTTGCAAGAGTCGGGAGAAGGTTATCAATTGTACACAGTCTTCTCTTTGTATTTTAAGAGGTTGTTTTCATGACTCGAACTTGTGACTTTTCAGTCATAAAAAAGTAACATTACCAATTGCTCCAGGGCTCGAAGGTTTACAAAATAAGAAAGGCATATAAAAAGATAAAAATAAATCCTCAAATATTTAATTAAAACTCCAATCAATCTTAAACAAATATGATCTCAATCTTAAATCATGTTCTTTGATCATAATACAGAAGAAGGGACATCCTTAAAACAAGTTGTATCAGAGGAAAGTCAAAGGATTCCTTGAAATTCGATAAAATCAAATTACATAAAAACAACATTACTAACTAGCCTATTTATTCTATTGTCCTCTTATTATTGGTCATCAAAAATAGCTAAAAACATTATTAACTATACAGGGTATAACTAGGCATAAGACAAGAAGCATATGGGATATGTAATTTAATTGTTTTTTTAAGCTCGTCAAAGTAAAAGCCTATGGATAGCACTTATGTGTCCGGTGTTACTTAACAAACCTTCAATTAGTGACTAAAGATTTCATTATGGTTTTATGGATCTAGTCATAGAACTAATCATAAATATACTTCTAAATTGATTTTGTTCATTGAATGACTTTTATACAAGAGGGGTAAAATCCTTAACATGGAAGTAACTTATGGAGTCTTCTATTGCCTGTATGTAAACTAGATAGTTATTTAATTTTATGGAATTGCTAAATGATAAATGTCTCTTAGTTGAAATTAACCATAAAAAGCAGCTACAACAATCTCTATGTTCAATAATTTTCGAAAAAAAGTATGTCAATCGGTGTGCTAATCTAGCTGAACGCTGTCGTATTGACATTCCTTAAATCATATGCCAACAAGACAATGCTCTCGCCACCTATGGAAATGCAAATCAATCAAACTCATGATTTATTTTTAATAATTGCACTAATGAAAATTTTTATTTTAATATTACGATGCATATTATTAAATTTTGGTTAAATGCTTAAAGGGCATCTTCTTTCATAGTAAAAAGTTAGAAATCTTTAGCATCTAAAATACATCTTATTGCTTACATATAAATACATCTTATTGCTTCCAAAGTATATGTAGTTTAATGACAGCCATTAATGCACCTTCTAAAGAGGAAAAGAACATGTTTAAGTAGTAGAAATTGATATTAAAAAGTCATATATGTTTTCAAAGAATGGTTTATGAGTAGTTCTAGTAATTATTTTTAGAAGGGTAAACAACAATAAGTCGAGAGGTTCGGATTAAAAATTCCTTCTGGCTTGCATCTTCATTCTCATGTTTGGATTAAAAATGGAAAATGAAGAAACTTATTGCATTGGACTTCTCTATTAGTGTAAATAGTCTCCGAGTTTATGAAAGATTTTGTTTAATTAGGAAAAATAAGAATCAGTAGCCACTAATCATTCTTTTCTTAAATTGGATTCTAAATGATGAGTAAGAACTTGATAGTTACCCAAGGAGCAAGCACTAAGCAAGGAAATGGGTTTTGCCAATTTAAGTTAAGATGCTCAAACCCAATATATATACTCAGTAAAACAGGAACTTTAAAATGTCCAACACCAATTGACAGACATCAACTGCAAAAGAACAAGACTCCCCTAGCGGTTATAACTTGAGTATTATTATAAAGACAAGGTACGAGAATTCCATACAAAAGCAGGGACTTGATACTTATCTTTATTATATCTTTCTAGGAACACTACTGATTAAAGAAAATGCAAAATTAATTTATACGGGAGCATATACAACCACAAAAAGAAAAGAGAAAGAAGCTATCAAATCATCTAATACCTTGAGATGAGTAAATAATACTGAAACATCATATTCAGATACCAAAATCCACAAATTAGAGCTAGAGGAATGGAACAAAGCTCATGTAAAGGGTAAGGAAGTAACCGAAAAGAAATAAAAATTCTCTCAGTCAAGAGGAACCTCAACTTCCCCATCAGTAATCTCCTGCTGTAAGTCCTTGGGATCTTTCCCATCAACAGTACACCCAACTGACACGCACGTCCCCAATATCTCCTTCACCGTCCCACTCAAATCCTTTGCCATAGACCTCGTCCTCATCACCTTCGCGATCTCAATCACATCGTCCAGCGATATGTTCCCGTTGTGTTTGATGTTCTTCGACTTCTTTCTATCTCTCTCAGGCTCCTTTAGGGCTTTGATGACCAGAGCCGCCGCCGACGGCACAACGGTCACCTTAGCCTGCCGGTTCTGTACGGTGAGCTTTACCGTCACACGGAGGCCCTTCCAGTCCTTGGCTGTCTCCTTGGCGATGTCTTCTCCGATTTTCTTTGGGGAGAGACCAAGAGGCCCGATTTTCGGGGCAAGCGAACTGGCAGCGCCGACTTCGCCTCCAGTGACCCGGACATAGACGTCAACTACCTGAGACGGGTCGAATTTGGGCGGCATTGTTGCTGCTCAATGAGTAGAGTGTCGGGACTTGGGATTGGAGAATTTGGAGGGGCGATATAAGCATAATAGAGACTGGAGTTTAGGGTTTTGCGCGAAGCGATACGAGTTTGGGCATTTTTAAGCTCGACCCATTACAAGCATGGCCCAATGGATTCAGGTACATGAATAACTATCAAACAAATCATTTTTACTCCTCTTAGCTGCCCTCATCCGCCTCCGTCCTCATCTAATATACTCCGTTTATAGAGCTGAACGTGTGATATGGTTCTAATGCTTTAAGAATATCTATTCCAGTATCTTCCTTCTTCTTCACCCATTACAAGTTTCTTCAGCAAGTATTTGTGCATTCTTGTTTATTTTTAAATTAAACTTTCTGAAAGCATAAAAGTTTTAACAGGTGGAGGACTGGTAACTAGTAAGACCCAACTCCTTTAATTATCGGTGGATATTGTTGTCATGTCATGAGATGTATGGCCCACCGCAGCTATCTGCCAGAGATGACTTTTTGGGTATTGTTACTATCTTGTAAAAGTAGAACCGAAAACCATATCGTTTAGTTACGTTTACGAACTATAAGTTATATAGCAAGATGAAACAAGTATAGGGCGTCCCTTCGGGGACATCCGATAAAATTGGAACGATACAGAGAAGATTAGCATGGCCCCTGCGCAAGGATGACACGCACAAATCGAGAAATGGTCCAAATTTTTTTCTCAATCTCAACCTTCCATGTTCTTACATGCTTAGTTCTTTATTCTGCTGTGCTGCTACCGTCAAGGGGTTTTCATGCTCGGAATATGTCTCTGGTACCTTTGTTCTTTATTCTGCTGTGCTGTTACCGTCTAAAGGGGTTTTCATGCTCGGAGTATGTTTCTGGTACCTTTTAAGTACTTTTCTCACTATTTATGCTTAAGATAACTAGTAAGAGCATTTTGTTTTATAGATTTGCCTTTCTTTGCGATCCGAAGACTACACCAGTTTATTTCGTTTTATAGATTCAGATAGATGATTAACTATCTAACAAATCATTTTTACTCATCTTAGCTGCCCTCACCCGCCTCCATCCTCACCTAATATACTCCGTTTATAGAGAGCTGAACGTGTGATATGGCTCTAATGCTTTAAGAATATCTATTCTAGTCTCTGTGATCGTCCTTCTTCTTCACCCATTTCAGGTTTCTTCAGCAAGTATTTGTGCATTCTTTTTTATTTTTATTCTGAAAACATAAAAGTTTGACAGGTGGAGTACTAGTAACTAGTAAGACGCAGCCCTTTTTACTAGCGGTGGATATTGTTGCCATGTCACGAGATGTATGGCCCACCGTCAGCTCTCTGGCGGAGATGACTTTCTAGGTATTGTCATTATCTTGTTAAAGTAGAACCGAAAACCATATCGTTTAGTTACGTTTACGAACTATAGCTTATATGGCAAGACGAAACAAGTCTAGAGCGTCCCTTCGGGGACATCCGATAAAATTGGAACGATACAGAGAAGATTAGCATGGCCCCTGCGCAAGGATGACACGCACAAATCGAGAAATGGTCCAAATTTTTTTCTCAGCCTCATCCTTCCAGGTTCTTTCATGCTTAGTTCTTTATCCGGCTGTGCTGATACCGTTTAAGGTGTTTTCATGCTCGGAATATGTCTCTGGTAGATTTGTTCTTTATTCTGCTTTGCTGCCACCGTCTAAGGTGTTTTCATGCTCGGAATATGTTTCTGGTACCTTTTCAGTGCTTTCCTCACTATTTATGCTTAAGATAATTAGTAAGAGTATTTCGTTTTATAGATTTGCCTTTCTTTGCGATACGAAGACCACACCAGTTTATCTCAGCTTCTTGACTCCTAATCGGTTCTTGAACTTTTCTGCACGGTTTTAAGCTAAGACTCAACTGATCCATCTTGGGTCTTCTTTCATTTGTTTAACTAATCCATTTTCAATATAATTTTCATGGAGAAGGAACCAATACCATGTGGTTAGCTGGGGACAAATTCAGCCGGAGCTGTTCTAGAGTTGAATAAAGTACAGGGATTTTATCTTAGAAACAAATTCACTGTATATCTGGGACAACTTTCTTCACCCAGGTTGCTAAGTTCATTAAGAAAAGCATTCAAACCAGTTTCTTCCTGGAAGATTGGAGTAGTTCATTAGTCAGTACGTCATATGGTTTTGCGAATGATGTTCCTAGCGAGATACTCCATTCACTGTCATCTGTCGTGTGGAAGTTATGGGTAAGCATTCTTGACGAAGTGGAACATATTGAGCATGTGTATTCTGGGAGCTCTTCGGTCCATTTCAGTTACAGGCAACAGTTGTCGAAAGAAACTTCCACATTAACTTGGCTTTTTGGATGACATCAACAGGATCAGAACCCTTAACTCTATTTCAGTTATTTTCCATTGTCCTGTCATCTCTTTTTACTTCTTTCTGAACTTGTTTTGTTTCTCTTAACTTGAAGGTATGTGGCCTCTCGACAATTTGTGAAATCCATTTTAGAATATCTTGGAAATTGTTCAATTCGTATAGCTAAAGTAGAACATAGACCTAAGACTACTATAATCTGAACGGTAGATGAACTCGAGATTAATATACTGAATAACCCACCAATTTCTTGAAAAAGGTAGATCATCCCAAAATCGATGACCCAATATACTGATTCATTCGAATTGCATTTAAAATCTAGCATGTAGAAATGTAGATCCTTTACTTTGGAGGAAGCGGTGGGTTGGTTACGTTATGTATAATAAGCTCATGTTAACATCACCTACCTACTAAAAAAGAGGTCACTCCAAACATTATTAAGAAGTATTTAATACGCAACTTCCGCTGTCCATCGTAATTTAATTTTCTTGGAGTCAAATTCGTTAGTTTGGTTTTGATTATTGACATAATAATTAAAAAAGTAAAAATTTATTAATTAAAATGACATCTTTTCTAATTAATTATAATTATAATTATTTTGTCCAAGAACCATAGGGTATTACACCATTTTCTTACCATTTCTGACGTTTTTGTTACCCTTAACGTGCCAGTGTCTCAAAGACTCAAAGTAGTGAAAGTACCTTTGGTTCTCTATTTATTATATACTCTTTCTTGTTTCGTAGCAATAAATGAATATAATCCAAAAAAGAAAAGGTTGGGCAAAATCCCGTTACGAAGTCGAGGGTGATAACGTCATATTCTTTCAGCACTCAGTCAAACCCCAAAAACGAGTTTTTCTTCAGAAAAGAAATAATTTAAGAACAGTATCGTATTCTTTCGTATCGCCATAAAAGTGGTAGTACAGACATGGGAAGGAAAACGACAGGATGAACCCGGTTAAAACGACAGAACAATGGGCTAGACCTACACGACAGGACAGATTAGCCAAGCAAGTGTCATTTTGTGGGACCCGCCAAAAGTTGGAACTAACGGCGCCTGGTCATAAACCTTCCCATTCTGCTCCTTAAAAGCAACGGCCGTTCCAATCCTACGAACACTGCCACTCGCTCTGCTATTTACACCTATTTTCCCAATTTTGGCCTCTTCTCTCTTCCGTATTTTCCTGTGGTTTGTAGCGGTTCTTCGTTGGACCCCACCCACTTACTCACTATTAGTTTTTGTCCCCATGACTTCACGTAATCTCAATTTCGTCCTTGCTTTTGTTTTAAATCATGGTACGGATTAACTATTAAGGACCCCCTATGAGATTTTGCAAGTTTTTTAGTCCACTCAACATCTCCAAATTAAATGAATTCTAATCCTTTATTAAGAATACTCTATTTAACTCGAAAGACTACTGTTGTAACTTCCTATAATGCGCCGACAGAAACCTGTACCAATTATAAGGATAATTAGATAGACATCGATACTCATCCAGGGGTTATTTATTGTTTCTTAGAAAGTTTAATCCAGGTTTTGTCAGGAATTGTGAGAACATGGAGCCTGGATTTCACGTGAGGTTTGTGACACCGAAGATGGCATATTTTGATTCCAACTACAGCTTAATCTTTATTTACTTATAGCTATTATCGATGTCCTAATTCATGTTCTTCCATAAAAAGTTTAGACGATCTTATCCCCTTCCGAATAGATAGAGATTTAAGCTTCTTTGATGTTCCCTCACCACTACCATGTATAATGCTTCTGTTTGTTCTTTTCAATTTAAACACTGAGTTGATTGACCATAAATAAGCCATAATATTAATTGTCTAGGCAAATGGGAGGAGGAGCGGTAGATTTGAAAATTCGGTGACCACTTGTTGATTACTATTCAATGTTATGGTTCTCGTTAAACATGATTGTGGCCTATGCTTTTCTGGGCTACCCCACCCAATTATTGAATTCTGAACATCCCTTCGTACTTCCAACCTTTCATGTTTCCCACAATGACCTCGGTATCCGTTCTAATTTTCTTCTACTCCTGCTCCTTACGTTTACATTCAAAGAGAAACCTCAAACGAGTTCAGAAAAAAGTGCTTTCGATTACAGTATAGAAAAAGTTAGCATACCACAACGATTCAAAATAATTTCTCTCGAGAAACCGAGTCTCCAAAACACATAGGAAAACGAAAACAAAAATATTAAATAAAAGTAAGAAAAAAAACTGAAAAATAGAACAGAATACCAATCTGTCGCTCACTCTAGAAATGTAAAATCCTGTAGTTAAAAATTTCTCTCATATCATGTCTCTATAACGTAGAAGACTTGTTTATTATCTTTTTTGAATTTTCTCAAAAAGTATTTCTTCTTCTTCAATCCTGGTACCCAGTCTTTTCCCAAATTGCATTTCGAACCTTACGTAGATCTCTTCCTTTCAAGGTCCTCCCAACCCCTTCATGCACAGAGAAGGACGCCATCCTCTGTCTCGCCAGGAACTCGTGAGGTGGGACTCTCCCTCCTTCGAAGCAATCATCCTCCTCGAGGTCGTCGTCGTCGTCCTCCATTTCCCTTCTGTGGTTATCCCTATATTCGTCCTTCAATATCTTTGACCAGTCCGGTATGCTCACCGGCACAGACGCCGGCCTTCCCGTCCCTCCGTCACCGGGATCCCCCCGTCTCGTAGAAATCGTCGCCGACTTCTTGCTCACCCGCGTTTTCTGGATTGCTTTCCGGAACTCCGGCGAGTTTGAGCGAGCAGTGACGGAGCAGTTATAAATATCAGACTCATCCAGTTCGAAACCGGAGTCGTGAGTGAGCGGCATGTGAGTCTGGTCGCCGGTGGACAAAAACCGGTAGTTTTGTATAGCAAAGTAGTTCTTGCTAGTCGCCATTGAAAAGACAGAAAGAGAACTCTTGGTCTCTTCTTTCCCTCTTCTCTGCGCCTGTCCGAGTTATAACGCAGAGGGACCTTGGGTTTGCTTTGCTTTTAGGGTCTTAAAAGAAGAGGGGTTAGGATCTCTCTTTATAAAGGTTGGGTATCAGTTATGGATAAGGCTCCTCTGCCCTTTCTGATTTTCTCTGCAACTTCACATCACCTGAAATTACCAAAACACGCCCTGTAAATTTTAACGAAAATGCCAACTTGGAAATTTCTACTCATCCACTCGGACATATTAATTTGGTAAACCTGAAAACCGAAAAATAACGAGAGAACAACGAAATCTTTTTAATATTGTTACTGTTGTTTAATTTGGTTAGAAAACCAAAATTTAAATAATTGGACTATCATCGTATAAGTTATCTTTTCAGTTGAACTTCAAACTCTAACCAAAAACGATCCATGTAACTGAAAAACCTGACCAGAACTAAGCAGTAAAGCCACTAACAACGTTAAAAATTACGTGCCACGTGTATGACCGATGTTTTCAAACAAGATCCCGCTAGTGGACAAAAATGGGGGTATTTTAGGAAGAACGGGATTTGTGTCTTTACGAGAACATATATTGTACTGCCAGTTACAGATTTCTCGTGACGTGGAGAGAGACATGGAGAGAGAGAGAGGATGGGGCGTTCGTCTGGACCGGTTCTAGAAAAGAGAACGAACGTAGTATTGCTTAAACTGTGGAGGATGCAGACACGTGTCCTCCCCAATAGAAAGATTGTCCCGGTAGGATGTCAAGTGATGGATGATCAACACGTGGTACGGTGTTGTTTCACCGGGGCAGAGATATGTGGGAGAGTGAAAGGCACGTGAAACCTGGGCCCACCCTCGGATCTAGCGCGTCCTTCTTTGCCAGCTGGAGGGACCCTCCCTCTTGTCCTCTCAAAACGCGACACCCATCAATATCTCACCTCAATTAAATTCTCGCGATAATTACGGTTTTATCTCCTCTCGGCTCTCTGACGGATTTTGATGAATTTATAGCATGGTTGAGCGTTGAAAGGAACAATCATGGTTTGCTTGTGAAAAGAAAAAAAAAAATAATTATAAAGGCTCTAAATAATGATTATTTCTATTTAAATAATTATGGAGGACATTAAAAATATGAAAGTGTTCATGGGAGGGTAAGAAAAGCACTTATGTTTCTGTCAGGTAGATGGGGACAATAGCCTTTTCATTCTATGGTGGAACTTAATGCGTTCTGATGCAGAAATATTGAAGCGCCTATATTCTAAAATATATGTGCCTTTTGACTTTACTCCCCCATTTGTGTTGCTTTTTACCCATTTAATCCCAGACCAAGTCATTTAGTAAAGGATTCATGCTATAGTTAAATTAATTAAGAATAATAAATGTCAGATTTTTATAAAGAGGGAGAGAGAATATTACTCCAAACTTTAACTTGAGTGGTGCCTAAGTAGGTTGATTTTAATAACCATAAACTTGACAATGTTGATGCGTTGGGGGCATCTCATCCCCTATTCAATGCCGTTTCATTGATATTGTGAACCAACTCTCCCTTTATGTCAATTCCTTTAATCAAAGTCATAAATAAATTTCCTTTACTTATGGGCCCATAAAGTCAATAACAAACTAAAACAACCAATGAAAATCGCAATTCACGAACTTTTCATGTAGTTTCCTTGACGAAACCCAATTTATGCCACGAAAGTTGAGCACATATACGTCGAGACTTGACTTCCCTTTTCTCACGCGTTGTGGTTAGCGATGAAGTTAGTGCTAATTGTGGTTTACGTGACACGCTTAATCTTTTTGGTCTTCGGTTTCATGATTTGTTTAGAGTTAAGAACTACTCGCATGATTGCGTGTGTAACTCATGTTGTATTAATTTTTTTTTCGTTGGTTCAAAGTTTTCAGAAATCGCATCTAATCTCATGTTGAGTCTTGATGCAATTATTGATTTTTTAGAACAATTATGATCACAAGCTGAAGCTGTGGGGTATTATTTAAGTGCTTATATGCAATGAAGGAGCCACTTGTATTCTCCTCCCAGTCCCACCTCAGAAACTGCCGTGATCCAAGATATCATGCACAATCTTATGTATGATCTTGTGGTTGTTTAGAAAGTTTTATCTATTCAACTCCCTTGTTCTACACCCATCATAGTTAATATGAAATATATTTAAAATATAATTTTTAATGAAATTATAAATGAGCATAAACACAAAAAATATATAGTTAAAACAGAAGATTTTGTTTGTATCATAAGATCATTATCAGTATTTATAAGGTGAAGGATTTTGACCCTGTTTAGTAATTAGCTGATTCTATCAGCTATTAGCTAATAGATGATTATAACAGCTGATTTGACCAGCGGATAACATCAACTGTTTAATAAAGATGTTTGGTAAAATTAGATGTTTAGTATTAGCTGTTTATGTATAAAATGACTTATAAGGACATGACTTAAAAAAGAATTTATAAAGTTATGATTAGATATTTAATTTTAAAAAAATTAAGTTGTTAACTCTAATAAAAAATATAGAACATTCTTAAAAAAAATTTCACCATAGCATATTTTTTATTTTGTAACCAGAAAACTTATTTCATTAGTAAAAAAATACTCCCAAGTTTTGTAACTAAAAAATTTACTTCATTGTAAAAAATTTTATCACTATATAATAAATGCATGAATTCTAAGTTCAATTATCCATAACATCACTATAGCATAATTAACATAATTTAAAAATTATGAAATGTTTATACTTGTAAAGCATATTAACATTATTCTGTTCGAAGAAAACAAAAGGTCAATTAAGTTGTTTTCGTATGATCATCATTAAAGGCCTTGGATTTGTATTTGTATTAATTTCTTATTGCAATATATAAAATTCCGAAAAAAATCAAAAAGATTGGTGTTAAGTATAAATGCATTAATTGTGGTTTGACTTGTTAAGTTTTGAAAGAAAAAAAGGGTATAATTGATTTTTTACCTATTAATTTTTGGCTGAACATTCAAAAAGTTCCTCCTATGTAGCTTTTCAAAAATCAGCTTATTGAGGTTAAATAAGTCAACCAAACAACTATTTACTAAATACTTTAATTAGCTTTTTAAGATAGTCAATTAGTTAATTTATTTCAAACAGCTAAAAAATAACTGATAAGCTGTTTACCAAACACAACCTTTGCGGTACTAATATTTTAAATTTATTATAAATTGTGCTAATGCTAAAGTAAGACTGGCCTTTGTCGATCCACGCCACCCATATGATTTCATTTTCAATGCATAATTGCATTAGCTAGACCCGAGTCTACTGCACTTAGGCAAGGACAACAACGTGCATGACGTCATCATAAAGCCCAATGAGTCGCATCTTAACAGACAAGTAGCTTTAGTAGATGTAGATATAAATCTTTGGTCTTGTATACATACAAACCCTTATATTTAAAGAAAGAAGTCGATTTCCCTATTACATCTAAATGAAAAAAAAACAAGAATGATATGTTGGATTGTTTCAAGCAACGAACAATAATTTCAAATTTAAAATACTAATATACGTCATCAATCAAAATAAAGTTAAAATTTTATAAGTTTGAAGCATGTTTAAAAAATAAAATTAGATACTTGCCTCCTAAAAATAATCAAAATTGATTAGAAACCATAGTTCCGTAATCAATTGTCGCAACGTAAGAACGAACTAGAATAAAAAAGTTTAGGCAAAGGTGTGATTCATCCCTTAACGTTTCGTATAAAGTCTAAGATAACATTCCTGTCATAGGGCCAATTTACATCATAACATTTACAAAATGACACTATTTGCACCCTCAAATATAATTTCATTAGGCTTTCGACAAATTTAAATGACAACACTGTTGATTTGTGACACGAGGCATGTCAGCTATGCAATTCTTGTCATTATGAAATTTCTAAGACATAAGATGCAATAAGTTCCCTACCATTTCATATAAAGTCCAAATAGCTCTCATCGTTATCTCTTGGACCAATTTGCACCTAGAAACCTAAATATGTTAGTCACATGGGTTGTTCTTAACATTTTGTAAGCTATGGAAAAAGCAAAAAATAGGAGGCCCCAGAGAAATCGGCAGTATATAAATATATAAATTTTAAAAATATATTTTTAATTATCAAAATTTAATATCCATATTAATTTATAAGTTTACTTACTTAACAAAAATTATCATAACATCAATTAATAATATCTTACAAATTTTAAATAAATTTAAATTATGTTAGTTTAAATAAATATAAATAAAATGAAAAATAATAATAATTTTTGTGACACTCGAATAATAATATAAAAATAAATAATACTTTTGTAATTAAAATAACAAAGTCAATAACTAATTTATTTAATTATATATTTTTTGAAGTAAGTTATTCTTTTAGTGTAATATAGTCAAGGATCTAGAGAGTGCTAAAACGTAAATTAAATAGACTTCAATTTTATATATAATAAATTTAGGGATTTATTGCACTAAAAGAAAAGGGGTTGCAAGTAGATGAACTATAAGTGTTGCAATGAATTATTACTTAAATATTCAAATATTTAATAAGCTAAAAATATATTAAAAAAGTCATAGACTTTACCCTCAAAATTTAGAAGTCAAAACTGCAAAAGATTTTTACCGCTAAGTTTTGAGTCGAGTATTTTAGATTTATATGTAGATAGAAATAAAAAATTGAGTATAAAAATACATTCAAATGGTTCAAATGAAATTATAAACACAAGAAGTTAATGGTACGTTAACTTTGAACATATTTTCACCCAAGCTGTTAAGAGTCAACTTTGAACATATTGCCAACAAGAGAGAAAGAGTCAAAAAGATCCCGAAAATCTTGTTAACCACTAAATTCACAGTGGACCCCATGGTAAGGGAGAGATGCCAAAAAAATTGTATATTCTTCTTCTCTCTACAATTATTAAATTAACCTTAAATAAAAGAAATTATAAAACGGTAGGCTCCTAAGGAGGATGGGCCCAGGGCAAGTGCCCTGTCTGTCACTGCTCAAGGCAAGTGGCCTACCTACCCTTGCCCAGGTCGGGACTAGTGTTAGGTTTCCATTAGATTTTTGTTACCACATTGTTGACTCATCATACATGATATACTAGTCACGTAGATTCTAACTTAGTTTATATAATTTTTTAAATTTTGCTAATGTTTAATTATTTAAATTATTGAAACAAAAATATATTACATTTTTAGTTTACATATACAATAAAATTTGTTAGAAACATATATTATATACTATAAATTAATATACATTACAAAAATTAAAGTTTAACGCAAAAATTTTTTTTCATATGTATTTATGAAAAAATTGTCATATTTATTAGAAAATATGTTACTTATGAGAAGAATAGTATAGTTATTATCCATATATGTTTTCTAAAAAAGTAAATTTAATTCTAAAATTCTACAATATTAAACTTTTATTATATAATAATTAAAAAAATATAAAAGTTATACAATCGTAGTCTATTTATAAGAAGTTGATTCACATCAAATAGTATCTTCTTCACATATTCTAAAAATTTTCATAATTGAACTGTTAAATTTTATACGTCATCAAAATTATATACTATAATTAATAATTATGTATGTAAAATTTTTAGTGAATTTTATATTTCTTTCCTACTATCTATACATACCATTAGCAACTGAACAAAGTACAATTATGACGTTAATGTCATATTTATTATTAGATAATTATTGGTACTTTTATATTTTATTAGATATATTGTTAAAAAGTAATTAATATTGATTTAGTTTGTTTTACTTTTTCAAGAAAAACGTTATCGGAGAATAAGGGTGACAATTATTGGTCTATGAGCCTAAATTTAATTGTTTTTAATGGGTCGGCCTAAACTGACTCAAGACCCAATTATTATAAGTAAAACAATATTATTTTATTTAGAAAAGTTATGCATCAAGTAAGTAGGTTGAATAGCTCAAGCCCGAATTCAATTACAAAAATTACGTTTATTTTTATTTTTATTTTTAAAAAATTGACGTGGAGCCTGTTGCCATCCCTACGAGAGAAGTTGATAAAGAAATTAGCCATAAAAAAATAAAAAGGTAATATGCTTTTATTTTAACAATTTAAATAATAATATATTTTAAAATTAAAAATAAAAATTTCATAACAATCTTATCACAACCATAGGAGCGTTGGAAGTTAACGATGCTCCTATCGATTCTCTTTATTGTCTGTATTCTATTTCTTGAAAGGCTTACAGGCTGTTTGGTTCGATGGAATAGATATTCCATTACCTATGTATTCCTAAAAATGACTTAACAACCTGTTTAGTTTGTAAAAGTTACACGAAATAAGCATTCCTTATCTTTCGGGAATAGCTAAAGTCCATCTCCACCTATCTTTAGCTATTCCGAGAATTGTTAACCTTGTTTGAAGACATTTTTATCCTTCATCACAGTCTCTACCTCGCGTTATCCTTCATCACGCGTTCACTTCTTCCCTCTCTAGAAACTTTTCGATTCACCCTCTCTACCTCGCGATTCTCTTCTCTAGATCACTCTCTCTTTAAGCCAACCTAGCCTTCTACCATCTGTCGTCTCTTGTCGATAAGTTATCATTTTTGTTTTTCTAAGATTGCCATGGGTGAAGGGTTTTTGTTGATGGGTTTCGATTAGGTGAGGGAGTGGGTTTCGGGGTTCTCCACTGGGGAAGCGTAATCTTCTTCGGATTGGGTTTATGGGTTCTCCACCGACGAAGCGTAATCTTCTTCTTTTGGGTTTCCACCAAGGAACCGTCTTCTTCTTCTTCTTCTGGGTTTCCACTGAGGAATCGTTAGCATATACATTAATGGGTCTTTTGTGTTTTGTGTATTGCACATGAGAAGTTCAACCGAAGACCCAAAAATAAGATTCTGGATATTATATTTCGCATATGCTTCTTGCGTTTGTATTTTTGTTTTGAGGCCACTGGAATTTGTGTTTTATTGTTATGCATTTTTGTGGTTGCGTTTCTGGAATTATATCTCCCCTTGTGCGCATCTACTGCCTGCGTTTATACTTGTCTGTTTAATATTTCTTAGATCTAAAATAAACATGATGGTGTTGTGATTGCATTTACGTTGGCGTTTGTATCTTGTCCCATGGTTTATATGTTCTGAAAAACTGAATATAAAGAATAAGACATATGATGCGTATGGATGAAAAACTGGGAAAGTAAGATGGTGTTGTGTATTGGCTTGCAATGAGTGAATTTTGGAAGCTCACCATCGGCAGTTACCCACTAGGCTTGAAACTAGTGGTGTAATGCCATTGGTTCAACCAAGAACCAACGACGATGCCACTGATGAATTGTAGATAGATTCAATTGTATGGTTGACAATTGAAAGGAACCTGATGCTGCCTGTGATGGTTGACAATTCTGATTTTTATGTTATTTTCAACTAAAATGAAACTTAGAAAACAAATTTGTTCATCTCATTGACTGCTCAAATAGGAAGTTATCAACATTGGTTTGAAGCAGTAGGTTTTTGTTTGGATTAATAAATGTAATCAGTTATTTAGGCATGACTAATGAGATAAAATTGCTAAAGAGTTGATGATTGCTCCCTTTAAGAAGCAGAAAAATGCATGATACTTTCTTTGTAAAATGCAAATCTTGGTAGTGGAAATAGGATGAGCTTATTGATAGAGTGTACGTTGATTTTTGTTGTTGGATCCAGCAGTTGCTTGTCTTCCTCTTAATGCTTTTGTAAGTAATTTAAAACGTGTTTCCAACTTTGAAGCATTGCAATTAGCTACAAGGTATGCCCAGTCTTGTAGTTTTAATTCTCCAACATTTTCTATCCTAAAACTGAGACAACCTCAAAACTGACTAATGTGATTTTATCTTGTTGCTTTTCTTGAAATCAATGAAGTGTAGCATCTGTTTATCCTTGACATAGTTTGTGCATGAGAGATTTGAACGATTAATCTTCCCGTTTGAATAGAGATGTGGACTAAAATTGTGTAATCATACTGAATTTGATGTTTGATAATTTTGATAGCTATATCAATATGAAGAACTTATTTAATGCATTTTGCAAATACTGATAGGAAAGAAGCGTAAGCCTTTAAAATCAAAGGCCCGTTGACTTCTTTTCCTTTTCTAACCCATATAGAAAAATGGGATAGTATCCACTAACAATCATGCCCTATTTTTCTAAGGGCTAACTTTAGAAATAAAATTTTGTTATTTTGGAGAATTGACCAAAGCTGAATGTTATCTGGCTATGGTTTTTTTTTTCTTGCAGTTATGGCTCGTTTGACTTTGAGTTTTTGTAGAAATGCTAAAAGAACAAAAAGGATTATGGTTGTCTTGACTGTATGGTTGAAGTTGTGTAATGTTGTTAGTGGGCTATTGAGTTTGTTGGGATCAGAGGCTTCTTTATATAGTTATAGGCCAAGGGTTAGAAGTTATTTTCTAAATTTT
>JAOQMM010000172.1:5686465-5703860 GCA_027563515.1 Erythroxylum platyclados | reverse complement strand
CAAAAACGCTTGGTGGGTTTGGTAGTACGTAGATAAGAGATTAACACTTTACCATATATACTCGGCAATGATCTTATCAGTAGTGTCCGAGAGGTTAAGGTTGACGAGATCATTGAGAAGAGACATGACTGCTACACTCTCTAAGGCTTATGGTCAACGAGATTGAGACTAACACAGGAAGAGAAAGAGTTGCAGTCGGTTGGCGGTGTGGTGGGGGTTGGGTTACAATTTTCCAAAGTGTTTAAATAGAGAGGGAGTGTTGTATTCGTACTTTGTACTTTGCAGCCAGCTAGGAGCTAGCTAATCTTGTACCCTCCAATTCCAATAGAGAAGGGATGATATGGTCACAGGTCACTACCTAAATTTCCAACATATAAGGAAAAGATATCCCAAACAGTAAAGTTGACTGAAATGAAGAAGAATATTCAATTTCAACCGCAATATGTGGTGGATACCATTACCAAGTACACAGAGCACGGATTCCCACGGAATCTCTCACATGAGATTCTCACTTTTCGTAAAGTGATACATTATCATTTAATTTTATTCACGTGTTTACGTGGGCACATATATTCGGATAAAATTTAATAAAATAGAGTAATAATTGGTTTATAAGAATATAATATTTGTTCCGAATAAATTTTAAATTAAATTCAATATTTAGGAATATATATAAAAAAGGATTTTTATGGTTAAAATTTTTAAATTCAATCATTAAAAATTGAAATAATTTAACTAATTTAATCACAAAAACTTTAAATCATTAAATTCTTAATTCGATTTATTTTAATAGTACTTATATTTAAAAATTGATTGATTTATTAACTAATCAATCAATTTTAAAAATTAATTAATTTTTATAAATTAAAATATTCATTTAATTGTCTATTTTTAATTAAATTTTAATTTTTAGTCTGTTTTTTATTTTATTTCAAATTCCTTAATTTTGCTAATTTTTATTATATACCAATCTTACTAGTTAAAATTTAAAGTTATATTTATTATTTTACTAATTTAATTTTTTATAACATTATTTAAATTAATAGAGTCTCAATATTTTGATAAGTTAATTATCTAAGTGGAATTCAAAATCAAGAAAAAAAATTAGTTATCTATTATGGGACAATAATTATGGATTGATTCCATATCTTATACAAGATATAAAGAAGGTGGCATCCTACATAATCTCTAATATTTGAAATTTTATAATTAATTTTCTATTTTTTCAAAATTTTGTGATAAGAACATCCCTAAAAATTTGTAATCGATTTAATTTTAAATTATGAACTCATATTATTTTACGAAGTTCACAAAACAATTATTAAGAATAAAATATAATAATTAAAAGAAATAATTATTATTAAATTAAGAATTTTATGGTTAAAATGGAAAATAAAAGGACGAGAGTGAAAGATAGGTTGAAACTTTACCTCCAACTTGGCCAAATATAACAATCAAACCACCAACCTTACGGAATAGTCAACAATCACTTATCAATTCCACTTATCTTTTTAATTTTTACGGTCCTAAGTATTTTTGTGCAAATATGAATATAATCTCAATAACTTTCAATTGATTTTGGAAACAGACTCATTCAAGTCAATTTCAGATTTGACTATTTTTTAAACAGTGAAATTTCTATAAAAACATTCATTGTATTTTCTTCGAACCCTTAATATGTAATTTTTTATTGAAATGTTTAATTCTATTATTTTTAAATTATGAAGGTCTAATAATTAATATTTTTAAAATAAAAGTTAAATCATTAGAACAAATATTTAAGACTTAAAAAGTTTGGAATGTTATAAAAGTGAGTTAAGATTAAATAAAATTAAAAAATTTGAAATAAAATTGAACAAAATTATATTTATTTATCTAAAAATTTGAATTTTAATTAAAAATTGTTAAATAAAAATTAATTTATTTATAAAAACTTATTAACTTATAAAAATTGACAATTAATTAATAAATAAATCAAACAAAAAAATTATATAATTCAAGATTTTTATGGTTAAATCTTGCAAAAAATTTTAATCATTGAAAATAATAATGATGTGAAAGATAAAAAAAAAATCGGTTCTCTTAGATAATTAATCAAACTCCACCACCATTTACACAAAAATCGAATATTTTTAGGAATAATTGTTAAAAAATCTGTGTTTATCAATTATATAATCACCTTTAAATTTTATTAAAAAAAACATACAAACTCTTTAAATTAAGTTTAAAGAAAGATAAAATATATTTCATATAAACACATTTTAAAACACCTCACCTTCTTTTTTTTTTTGACAATCTTAAACGACGTAGCAACTTAGGAAGTTGAAATAAGCATAACACGTATCTTCTATCTTTTACCAATCATCCCTCATAAATCTGAAATCCCCAATTCAAACTGAATCAATCAAATCAAAAATTACGGTTCAATCTGTTTGAAGATGAGGATAAAGATTTGACGACGTGTTCTCCGCTTTTTTTTCGATTGTTTCATCAGCCGTGAGAAGCCCCCACTTAGCAGCTCCACGACGCTCAGAAGCCTCAGAAAATACCATTTTAAGTTCTCTTTTGAGTCAAGTCACCAAGTTGTCTATGTGAACGCCTAGGTAGCTGTCTCCCGGAGCACAGATAAGCCTGGATACAAAATTAAAGCACGCGTTACCTTCGTAGTTATCATTGAAGAAAGGCACCAGAAAGAGGAGATAACTTTGCACCAAGTAATCCCATTCTATCACGAGCTCGTGAATTAGAAGTGATTCAGCATTTTTGCTAAAGCATTCATTAGCATAGATGTGCTACTTTTAACTTACTTTGGATATGTATCTCTCGGTGATAATATAATCTATAAAACATGTATAATTCATGATTTTTTTAACTAAAATCCCTATGTTCTGGTATTAGCAATGGCAGCATTGGATAGTTCAAGTTTCTAATGTGGGAGAATAATGCACCAAAAGTTTTGACGACTAGGTGACTAGTTTAATGAGTAGTACGACTCAACAAGCCAAGACAAAGCACCCAGATTCACTTCCCATGATTCCAGGGGCATAGTCTCCATTGACAATGTATCCTAGTTTTACTTTGTCTTCTAAACAGCTTTAAGTTAATACATGTTCCTACATTTAGTAGCATACGTACCTTCAAGTACGAACCCATAAAGGTTCCAAAGAGAAAGGCTTGTTGTTTTGGTTATGGCCAGCAGGCGTCCCCTGTGGTGGTGCATGCACAGTTATGGGAAGAATCCACTCACTTTTGTCTCTGCCCTCTATCAAAAGAGGATGTTCATATCTGAGTGAGGAAGATCAATAGAGTATCAGCATGCAATATGATCAAAATATTTGAAACTCGGAGAAGAAAATCATATAGTTGAGCATACATATGCAAGTCACAAAGATTTAGGCACTTAAATGAAGAACCTTCCAGTCAAATCAATCAACAAATCAAGAAACATGGCAATGTTATCATAAAGGAATACCTTGTCCAATCCACATTTTTTGGAGTTGTGAAAAATTCAAATCGTAGAGCCCACTTCACTGAGACATGGGGAGTGGAAAAGGACATGGGACCATCTGTAGGAATTGAGAAAAGAAAACTTGTCTGCACCAGATCTGCAACAATCTCATGGTGATCACTCTGTACCTGCAAGAATGACACAGCATAAAGGCTAATGTTGGATTGTACGGTACAAATGTTCAGTTACTAATCATCAATGAAACTAACCAGCAGAAAAGAGTAAAATAGATGGGGAAAAGGGTATGCCAAGAACATATCTAAATGCATAATTAAGGCTTGGCTTTTACTGTTCTCGCATTCCTACTAAATACAAGCTTATCACTCAAATGGACAGGAACAACCGAATGGACACCCAATAAACTGAGATGACACGTAACCCCGATTTTGTTTATATAATATGTAGTTCAAACACACAGACAAATCAATGAACACAAGTCAAGCTGTATGGATTAGATACCTACCTTTGTAATGGTAGGAGAATTCCTGCGAGAAGGGTGAACAAACTGTCTGTTAACGGTCTCTGAAGTTTCTAATGTTATTGAAACCTGCAGGATTGTAATACTTCTCAACATCAAAAGATCTTTAGAAAAAAAACTCGCATAATACAAGTGAGTAATCCTTTGCTAATAATATAGTTACCTCAAGGCATCTTCTAGTTCCTTCTTCATGAAAAAAAGTAAGTGTTCCACCTATCTGCCACCGGAAAAGGTAAGTATAACGAGAAGGTAGCTTGGGAAAAGATTGAGATTAGAGTCAAAAAAACAGACTAGAATAATAACTGTTATTACCATATCACTGAAGTAATAAGTGGATTCAGAGTTTTTTGGAGAAAATCTTAGCAAAACTTGATCATCCATCCGGATATTGTAAGACCTTCCTCGAATAAAGCCTTCTGCTGCAGAAAAAGAATTGTCAGCAGACTTAAAATGTCCGGAAGGTATTAAGAGATGTTAAAAGGGTGGAATATCTTAAATTTACATTCTGCAGGTTCGCTGGTTCTTGCAGCAGGTGCAGAGGATACTGCAGCACTATCATCCCAAGACTTCTGTCGCTGGCTTGGAGAGACAATGGCTATTGAATTGCCAGGTGATAAAGTACCTGTGTTGCACATATTAAATGGTTCAAAAAGCTTTTGTCAACAGATAGCACAAGAAGCATTTATTGCTTCAGTAGAAAATGACAGTGATTTAAAATAACAAAACTAAGCAGGTGAAGCATATCCATTATTTAATTTAAAGAGACAATTTCAGCTAATCACACCAGCTGTAGAGTCGTAAGAAATCTCTGCCACAGACAGCCGAGGAAGTGTAAGGTTTGATGATAAACTTGCACGCCCTCCTTCAATGTTTGAAGCATTTTTACTTGAAGACCTTACTGCAAAAGATTGCTGGGATAACGAGCTTCCAAAATTCTTGTATATATTTTCTTTACTGGCATTATAGGAAGAAACAGATAAAATTTCATCCCTTGAGCTGTCGTACCCCTCGTCAACTCCGTCATCCAAATCATTTGCTCTAGTCTGTCTCAGAGAACCAACTGAATTTAATTTCAGAAGGTGACAGCAATTTATAGTTCCAAAGTAATGGTGTTTAAAAAAATGATTCTCAAAGAACATATCAGGCGTGTAAAAACACAATCACTCATTTTAATCTGCAGAAGAGTAAAAGCAGGGTGACAAAATGGCTCACCCATTCAGAATCCCCATCCATTTCTTTCCAGTATAGATCCAACTGGATGGTAGTAACAGGAAGAATGCCTGAAAAAGTACATAATAAATCTACTTATGTCATTAACAGATAAGGATTGAAATAGAAGTGTATGTATTATGTCGAATGATTTTGCATGCAATAACACTATACTGGGATAATTCATGACTTTTTGTATAAAATGCATGTTAGATTGCAAACCAAAGAGCAAATTCCTCAAAAATCCCTAAATTGCAACTCAAAACAATAATTCTTTGCTTTTCTTTGAGCCTTTAACTTCTTAAACTGCAACAGATAAGCCCCAAATTTTCCTACACCACATCAATTGTCATGCACAAGCCTAATCAGTATTAACAGCATCTTTCAAACAAATTAACTTCACAACTATTACTGTGTGGTTTCATGTCGGAAAAACTGAATATCTGAGTTAAAAGTTGGCTAAGCTGCTCTTGAATTAGACAACAACAAAAAGGAAAACCATATATGCATGTGGAGGCCCACCAAATTTAACTGGAGAAATTAGCATTAGCAACAAATGATGTAATGATGGAAACTAATGATCATATAGTCATTGCTTTTATTTCATAGAAAACTTTCAACTTACTAAAACTAGTTTATACAATGACAACAACTATCTACATCTTTCTTTTATCGTTTGTCTCCCTTACATACAACTTTGAACAACTTAATTTACATACCATCTTACTTCTCATTGTCTGGTACTCATAAACCAATTTCCTGTCCCAACTCATCAAACCCTGACATGTGAGAAATTTAAGGCAAAGTAAAATGGATTCACACCACTCACCATCAGTTTGACCTTCTTCCATCAGTAGGCCATTACTCTTCTGAGTCACCCATACTTGCAACGGAATCCGAGCTTCCTGCAAGAATTTAAATCTTACACCAATACTATGACATGTCTGAATATTCTAAAGTGTAAGCCAGTCCCTTATAAGAAGATTAATTACTTTTCACAAACTTCACAAAGGGAATTAAGACTAACATACTTTGCTGGAGTAAACCAACTAAATGAGACTGAAAAGAAATATATGAAGAATTTTAATGTTAAGCAAGATTTACACATTTTGTATACATACCATAAGCAATGTTTTCCTATAATAAACTCACCACTTACAAGCAACAAAAAATGAGCAATACAAGATGTGAATTGACTTAAATGTGTAAGAATGGACCATTATGTTTTAGTGAGGACATTGATGAAGAGTCAGCCATGCTAGAATGTCTTGGGTCGTCCAGCATTTGAATCTTACTTTAGAGTCTTTTATCTTATTTGGGGCCAATCCACGATCCTTGTATCTGGTTATCAGCAATTAAAAGTGGATCACTTGCCCTTTCAGTTTTTGAGAGCAATTCCACCATTACGCAGAATATGCAGTAGCAATCTTTTAAAATTGGCATCCAGCTTTTACAAATTAATAAAGTACCCCTATTGAGTATTGAGGATCATGCAATCTTTAGCTTCCCTAGGATTTACACTGCACAAATATAATGCATGATTCTCTGAGCCAAATATGGGATTTAGCATAAAGAAAACAAAACTAGTTAGCATTAAGTTAAATGCAGAAGAAAGATGATAGCTTCTCACCAGATGTAGTGGCATAATGATGCCCATGGTAAGTAGCAGAAAAAAAAGAAGGGATAGAAAGATTTTTATGCACCATCACAGCAAGATATTAGCAAACCCACCAGTCCAACAAGATTGCTTGAAGGTCCGTGAGAGTCTCTGCTTTCCAATGTCAACCATCGTCCAGAAAAAGTACTCCGTATATAGTATAGATAGCGAATGGTAGCACCCCTGTAAGACGGAGGTATAATACCAGGAAGTACAGCTCGCACCAAATCTGTACATCAAGTAGTTTACTTTAGCCAATAACCTAAAAAAAAATTTGCACAATATGGAAGTTATTATGTACCACTCTTCTGCTGATAAATAACTTGAATCGTTTCATAAACTTAGCCACTTTATCAAAGCAAATTGAAAAACTAAGCTAACAGGACAAGTTTCAAGAGACAAGGTCTGGCATTAACAAGCTTCTCAAATATCATCAATCAGTTGGCCATGTAAGAGAGAGAAAATGATTGAGTGCAGAATCAAATAGCTTGATGTGACCAACAAGAATAGAAGTGAGAATACTGGGTTTGAATGATGGGATTCAGCTCTGTTGTCAAAAGACAACGTAGTAAGCCATCCAGCATATCAACTGATTGCAAAACAACTTTGCTGGCTCAATTTTATCAATCGTAAAGTTACCAGCCATACATTCAGCTTAAAGTATAGAATTATACACTCAAACTCAGAAAGCATATAAACACAATTAGCAATCATAAAATCAATAGGAACAACAATTATAGAAAGCGATCCATGTGATAACATATCTAAATATTCATAAACATTCACATAAAAGCAGAACCGGAGCATACATGTTTTGTTGGCACCAGAGGACAAGATCTGATTTGAAACCATTGATGATGTCGAGCAGTCCATGAAAACGTATTCACCTAAAAGGTAATAAACATGAATTCTTAAACCATGAAAACTTAAAGGTAGTTAAAAAAACACCTCTTTATCAGTTTGCACGTTTGTACAGCAATTTTCCAATATTACTAGTCTAATTGTGAAAAAGAGAAAAAGAAGTTTTTGGCTAATGTTATTAAAATCATTTGGTATGTTGGCGGCGAAGTAATATTAAAGAGGAGAATAGAGGACCTGTCAAACCATCACAATCAACTTGTGAACCTTTAGCTTTTCTTGGTGAACTGACTGATTATAATTATAAGCAAAATAATTTGATCATGAAGACTACTCTCTTTTAGGTTCTCTCCTTTGCAAATCTCTTCCTGAATATTGGCTACAACTAACCAATTTGCTTTCATCAATCACGTCCTGTATGAGCATAGCCAACACAATTTTGAAGCAAACGGCACAAAATCGACAAGACTGACATTCTTTCAGTTCAAAAATAGCATCCTCAATTCCCCCTTTTTTTGATAACTACAAGAGAATAAGCAAGACAGTTTGATAATTTCAACAGCAAAGAACATTATACAAACCTCTTCTCTGTCTGGAGCTGGGTACCGGTTTCTGGGTAGCAAACCACTGACTATCCAATTTCTCAATTCCTTTAATTTCAAAGCCAAGCCTTTCAATCAACAAGTTCAAGCCTTCAGTAGCAGCATCGCTAGGGTTGGATATCTCAATAGTAACTGAAACCGAATCACCAGGTCTATACACATCCCTATCTGTTTGCAGCTTTAACGTTGGCTTCAGTTCACTTCTCAATCCATCAGGAGCATCATCGGTTTTGTTCCCAAATAATGAAAATCTTTTAGATCCCAACATTTTCTCCACTAATCAGTACAAATACTCACTTCTTATGCAGCTTTATTCTTAATAAATGTTCATTATGTGTCAAGTCAATGGAGAATGACACGAGTTAAAGCTCAAACAACGATCACAAAATCACCCTGCAGAAAATAAAGCAAATAAAACTTAAAAACAAACATACATTGCGAGATTGTCTGTGGTGAAAAGGAAATGAATCCTGGATCTCAACAGAACCAAAACAGCCAGCATTTCAGAGAAAGATCGATAAACATCGCGTCAAAAATTCACGAAAATTCTCACCCAAAAAGAAAAGAAACACCAAATTGAACAGGAAATGCGTGCCGTACGTCCGACGACTCAACTTTCGCCTTACACTCGAATACACATGATGAATCCAAAAGAGATGAGCATTAGAATTTTCATTGCATCATTTTGTTGCCAAGGCTGTGGTCGCAGAAAGTTGAAATAAGAGAAGACGGTGATCGTCACCGATCTGTAACAGTATCCGTTCAGAGGCTCAGGACTAAAGCTTATCAGTTATTACGTTATAGTTCCCTCTATTTTATTTTCGTTTGATAAATTTTAGAGTATGATTTTGGGCTTCCGCTCTTTTTTTTTTATTCCTCGACTTGTCCTTGACCCGTAATACATGTTGATGGGCTCCGTGCGTAGTGTTTCAACTTTCAATACAATACTTTCTAGTCCTTCAGGAAATGGTTTAACAGGTGAAAAAGGCTCTTCAGAGAGTCTTCACCAATCGGCATGTTTTCCAAGGTTTTCTCCAAGGTTTCCCCTAAACCTTGAACTCGTGGCATACGTGGTGTTTAGGGTTGGCAGCGATTCACACTGGACATTCGAATTTGATCAAAATTTGAGTTAAAATGATGCCATATTGGTCAAATGATTCCGATCGATTTATATTAGAATCACATTGTTTTAATCGAATTATTCATGTTGTTTGGACAATCAACTTAAGATTTGTTTAGTTTCATTTCTATTTGTTGTAATTTTTTGTTTTTATTTTTTATTTTCAAGTTCTATAAAAATTTTAATAAAAATTGAAAACAAAATTTTGTTGATTTTATCATTTTATTTTTATTATATTATTAAAATAAAAATATAATTTTATCAAAGCTCCAAGACTTAAGCTTATTAATTTTACATTATAGTTTCTCTCTTTTTTATTTTCATTTGATAAAATTTAGAGTATAATTTGTGCTTCAGTTCTTTTTTTTTTTCCTTGTCTTGTTCTTGACCAGTAATAAACATGGAATTATGTATATGGATATTCATTCAATAATTATTTGTATAATCAACATATAACAATAATATCAAGTGAGAATCTCACTAAAATGTAGAACTTGAAAAAGTTCAATAATACGCAGCCTTATTTTTATTTGATAAAGAAATTGTTTTCGAAATTGTTTGCATATCTTTCTTTAATGTATTCTAAGCTAGGATCTTCAAGATCTGCTATAGTGAGGTGAGCAATATCCTAAATCTTTTACTATCAACTACAGAGAGTGAATGTTCATCACCAATGACCATCTTAGCCATTAAAAACCTTGATCTGTTATTGTCATAAGTTGTAACAGTTATTTCATTCTTCCTTCTTATTAGGCTAGCAGTAAAAAATGTTTAACTTGTTGATACAATCATCTTTCTGTTACACGAATCCAAATGTCTCTTTAAATGAGAGGTTTTACCTTTTGAACTCCCAACTAATATCTTGTAACAATATTTGCATTCGGCCTTCTCTGCTCCGTCTATTAATCAAGTCTTATTGAAGTGATTCCAAACATCACTTTTTAATAGACCTGGAATTCTATCTTCACTTTGTACCAAATTAGAAGTATCCACTTGTATACTCTCCAGTACCAGATTAGAAATCTCCACTGAAAGAATATGTTGATCTATCTAAAACATTCAACATATTATACGTATACGACTCTATTATTTATTCATGGAAATTTACCTGTATACATATACTTTTATGATGATGATGATGATGATAATGATAATGATAATGATAATAATAATGATAATGGCATTTTTCCTTTAAATTTATGTAAGAAATAAAGTATTCTTTGGTGCAATAAAAGAATTCCTTTTCTATTCTTCTATATGGAGACCAAATCAATAATACTTGGTTAACATTATATAAGACTTTAATGGAGAACCATAAGAAGAAAAGGCCAATTAGTTACACTTCATCATCAATGGTGAGTAAATCTAGTTAAGCATAAATAATTTAAAATGCCATTTAGTTATCAACTTGTCTAACCAAAAAGAAAAAAATTAACAAGTCTTGAAGAACTCCTCAAAGAAAAGCATCCTAATTAGGCCTCTAACTTTTTGTATTTTCTTGCTTTCTAAGCTAAGTTCTTAGACTTTAGTCATTTGCCAAGACTCTAAATAGACATAAAAAAGATTAAAAAGATTGTAGCTTTGCTCCAAGTAGATAAGTAGTGCTTTAAAGTCCTTTCAATGTTATGGTTTTGCAAAAGTAGGCATTTACTAGTTAATCTTGATTAAGGATAGGGATGACATTTTCGACCAAGCCCGACTTTGGCCCGAGTTGGCCAGCGGTGGGCCAAGACAAGCTACAGGCTAGCGCAGGCCAGCCCGGCCCTACCCATAGCTAGCCTCCAATGTGCAAAACGGCGTCGTTTTTGACAAAATGACGATGTGTCAAAAAAAATTTTAAAAAAAATAAACAGGCTGGGCTAGCCAGGCCCTCCCTGTGGCCCGTCAGGCCACGGACTGCGCTAGCCCGGCCCGACCCATTACCATCCCTAATTAAGGATAAAGAGAGGAAAAGAATAGACATAGCACTAAAAATTATGATTAAAACTATTTTTCGTATAGAAAAGTAACAAACTTTCAAACAAGTCGCTTTATGACTATCTACAAAGTTTCCTCATTTCCTTCATCTATAGATAACATATTCCTTAAAATGCAGAGAAAAGAACTGATCTTGTGAAATTAATTCTCTATACATGCTACAAGGTTTCTCATTTGTTCTTAGGAATTTTTAACAAGTTTAATGAAGAACGGGTTGTTACTATAATCGAATTATATGCATTCATCTTATTCGAAAGGAAACAAACAAGTAGCAGAACACATAAATTCATCTAAGGTAATGGAACAAATTAAATGTTTTTCCTTTTTTCTAATAAAAACCTCCTGCAAATGAACATGATTGACAAAGAATGTTCTTTTGTTTTGCTTTAGCACTTCCAAAAAATGATTGACAAAGAACCACATGAAAAAGAACTTTTTCTCTTCTGCTTTGCCATTCTCACTTCAAGACGATATGTTGTTAAAGATTTCCTATAGTAGTTAAAGCTTATAAGATATGCAATTAACAATCAAATGGGATATTCATCAACACCTCGTTCATTGGTTGAATCACTATTGGACTAGGTAGGGGAGACTACGGACTCACTGACGAGGGAGGACCGAAGGAGGGAATGCTAGAATCGACAAGGTGTGGTGAGCCGCGAGTGGAAGACTGGGAGTATGTTGTGGGACAATGGGTGTCCGACCAAGAAATAGAGAGACAAGAGAGTGGTAGTCTGGGGTAGGGTAGGGTGGGGTGATTTCTTAAGTGTAAAACAACATTGTTTTATTTAGTTATGAAGTGGAAGCTCCTAGAGTATAACAACATCATTTTACATCATATACAAACAAACTTAAACTTGTTAAAATTAGGTTGTTTTATGTAATATTAAAATAACGTTGTTTTAACTAGTCAAGCCTCATCTCGAAGTCTGAGTAACCTGAACCTGGTCCAGATCATTCTATCATCCCTAGCAACAAATATTAACTTAAATTGACAACAAAAATATGTCTGAGTCAACGAAAAATAAAATTCTACAATTTTGAAGCATGTATAAATAATAAGAGTCAAGACTTATCTTTTAATAGCAATAGAAATTGATTGAAAGTTAAGAGCCCTACAATAGATTGTTGCAACACAAATACAAATTATAATAAAAAAGTTTAGGATTTGTTAAATCTAGTTCACCAACATCTATCATACATTACCATATAATTGACAAATTGATAATTGAGAAAAATACTTAAAGAATACATCAATTAAGTTAAAACATAATTTGTGATGGGCCACAAGCATAAAAAGTAAGTTTGGGCAAGATTAATAATGGACCCAACTAATTCGGTTAGTAATATGATATCAATTTTATAAACGATTCAAATGTTATAGTAGATATGATGAAAATATTAATTTTCATAAGATTGTACTTGCTAGCATTAGTAAATTCAACATGATAAAGGTACAAAAACCTTTTGAGGTTGCTAGTTAAATCCTTTTGTACTCCATTCCACACGCAAAGTTAATGCCTTTCCCGTTTGATGTAGATGGTGCCTAGGAATTTCTATATATGTCTGTCCAGTGGGGGAACCGGTTCAACTCATAACGAATAATGAAATTTGAGAAAGAGACACCAGACTTTGTTGAACATAAACACACACCGCTTTACGACTTCCCTTCAGATGCTTTATAAGCTTTATCCTTTCTGTTTTGTTCTGCTTTTTGGTGTCTCATTAGCTGTCATTCACAACATGAACGGTATTGGTGTCTTCCTCAAAATTAATTATAAAAATTAAAATTAAATTAAATTATCTATTAATTTTAGAGTTTTTTTAATGTAATTAATTTTTTTAAAATTTCACTTTAGTAATTAATTTTTGGAAGCTCATATAAATAAAGTTAAAAGTTAATTTTTAATGGTATAACATATTTACGAAATATCATGTGAATGACTAGTTATTGGCTATATCAATGAAAAACATATTCTAATCTAAATTATATATAAAAATTTTGATATTAAATTAAAAATTACAACAAAAAAAAATTGATTGTAGTGAACGAGTATGCTCGACCCATAACCAAATGCATGAACTCTAAACCCAATTTCTTTATGTTCTATTTGTTTCTATTTATGTTTTTAGATTTTAGTTTTTATTTTTAAATTCAATTAGAGAAAAGATGTTTGTTTAAATTTATAATTTCTGTTTTTAGTTTTAATTTCATCTAGTTTTCATAAATTATGAAAACTATAAAAACTAATTTTTATTTTTGTTTATATTTTTATAATATAATTTACTATCAACTAAATATATTATTTAATTATTTAATATTAATTATTAATAAGAATTATGAATAATTTAATTTAGTAACTTAATTCAATTTTATAATTAATTTAAATTTTAAAAATAAATTAATGTCAATTTAATAATTCTTATATTCAAAATATATGAATTTCATTCATTTGTTTAATAATTAAAATATATAAAAATAAAAATTATTTTATAAAATTATTTTATTTTAATAAAATATAATAATTTTTTACTCATAATTTTCAATAAATATTATAAGAGATTAAAATTTATGTATTTATTTATAAAAATAAATAATTTACAAGTTTTATATATTACGTAATTATTATTAACAGTTTAACAATTTTTTATTTTTATTTAAAAATTGAAAACAATAGCAAAAAAATAAAAATAGAATAGCAATAGCCACCAATTGGTAGCAGAGCTCTTCTCCCAATCTCAATATCAAACTTCTCTCTCATCGATGGAAGCCAACACTATGGAGTGACTGGTACACAACCATTGATAACTAAGTATTTCTAATTCCCCAGAAAACTATGTCACCATAGCCCTCTCACCGCTTCTAGACATTATAACCTAGGATTTTCTGCCAATGTCCACTGCTAACAACCCTAACCCAAACCCTGATCTCATCGACGCCAAATTCAAGGCCATTTCCCTTCAGGAAGAAGAAGCACAACAACAACTAGAATCGGAGTCGATTAATATTGATGTTGTGTTACTGGAGCAAGAATCAGAGAATGTGGACTTGAATCATAAAGAAGTAAGTGATCAAGACATCAGAAGAATCAATGATAACAGCGATACGTGGGGAAGGACCAATTCGGAGCTGGAAGTGGACCTACCTTCGAGCCCTAGCAGTAGCGGGTACACCGCTGAGAGAAGGAGCAATAATGCCATGAGCAGCGTGATAACGTCTCTGTACATTAACCAACATCTACTATATATTTTGTCATTATTTTCACATGCATGTATCATTTCTGTTGTAATCTTTATTTAGCCTTATCTTTTATTTTATTTATCCCTGTCTAGTTATCATCAAAGATGTATATTAAGGGTTGTTCCTCAGATCATTAAAAACAACAACAAAAACACTATCATTACTTCGTATTTCTCCAATCTTTCATGGTATCAGAGTCTAATCCCAAATTTCTTAACATGTAGCAATTTTTTTTCCAAACACAATCCACCAATTTAGAAAACTCACACATTCATATCCTCGTAACAACTCAACACCACAATTGACACCAGTTCATCACTACATATCCAACAACACACCACAAGTTCATTTTGCAGAATTCTCGTTTCACTTCCAAAGCACAACACATATCAGCAGCATACACATAACCACATATTAGCAGAATCAACACAACACAACCAAAATTTCACAACTAAAAACATGACAGAGCACAGCTTATCTACATTATCATTCAACTAGATCACCAATTTTCTAACTACACCGCTAGACTCTACAAATTACTTGGTCTAGCAAAACTATATTAGAGCTATTCTACTTACCTCTAATCTTTTTGGACATGTTGACAAGACCATTGCACTTCTAGACGCCACCTTTGACCCTCAATCTATAGATTATGCCGAATGGAAGAAACTGAATAAACTTGTTTATTGCTTCCTCACCAGATCACTCTCCAGCTCCACAGCGCGACTCACCCTCAGACGTTTAGCCCTCCAAGGTTTTTCTATAGGAAATGATTTTTTAATTGGTTTCCCATAAATGCACCCTTCCCACAGTTCTACAACATCAATTTTAGGCAACTCATTAACCATTTTTCTTTCACTCAATAGTTTTAGCCCCTTGACATTCAAATGCCCATACCTCAAATGCCACAACTTTGACTCATGTCTAGCAACAAGAGCTTGATTTTCTACAGTGGTAGTTTTTAAAGGAAATATTATATTTTCTGTTATTTTAATATTCACTATAGTTTGTCTCGATTTTTTATCTATAACAACACAAGAATAATCATCAAATAACACTAAGTACCCACTATCCAATAATTGCCCAACACTTAACAAGTTATGAGATAAACTAGGAACAAAGAACACGTCATGGATAAGCTTGACGTCACCGGTACTTGTAATGACCACAGCGGTGCCTTTGCCTTCACCTTGTAGTGACTTATCATCCCCAAGCCTTACTCTTCTCTTTTGAGTCTCATCAAGCTCTTTGAAAACTGACTTCATACCTGTCGTATGGCTTGAACAACCGTACTCCATATACTAGACTTCATTAGCATTTGATTCATGATGCTGAACTTCATAGGCCATGAACAAATCCTTTTCTACTTTGTCTTCCTTGGCATAACTTGTTTGTTTTTCTCTTTTCCAACAATCAGCCTTTACATGCCCAAACTTCTTGAAATTGTGGCATTGAATATCACTTTTATTGTGGCTTCTTTGATCATTTGAAGACTGCTCGCGATCAACTTGCCCATTTCTTCCATTGCTTCTACCTATATCACGACCTCTACCACAATATCTGCCTCTATTTGTTGTTTTTCCTAACACAGCATGGTGTGAACTTTCATCACCTTTCACCTAAAATGCCTTCTCTTCACTTTTGTCAAGGGATCTGCTCAATCTAGCTTCCTATACTTGCAAAGAACCCATTAGTTCATCAAAAGAAAACACTGAAAGATCCTTTGATTCTTCAATTGCAACAACTACATGATCAAATTTAGGAGTCAAACTCCGTAACACTTTTTCAACCACAGTTTAATTATAGAGTTTCTCCCTATAGGGCCTCATTTGACTTACAATTTTTATCACAGAAAATCTTGAACATATTCATTATTTTTCATAAATAAGGTTTCAAAATTACGGCATAATGATTGAAGTTTCACCATAATTACTTTTTGCAAGCCTTAAAATTCTTACTCTACCGTCTCTCACGCTTCCTTTGCTATAGTAGTTGTTGAAATTCTTGAAAAGATTATGACATGAACAACTTTTTTTTTTAAAATTAAAAAATTGGATTGATAGATTAGAGTTGAATAACAGCGTTAGGAGAGTAGCAGTACTCTCTTTAGTCTCCTAAAACAAAATGACAACACACTACATAATACAAACCAATCAATTGGACCAACGGCGAAGCAAACCACCGTTGCTTATCCAAGGCAAGTCAATTGTAAAAGAGATAAAAGATCCCTTCCATCAAGATACATTTTCTTGTATCTTTTAGTCCCCTATTGCTGGTATTTAGGATTTTTCTTTTTCTTCCTGGCTGATTTCCTTTTTGCAATTTTTGACTGTACACAAAAATCTTCTGGGATGTCAAGGATTTGGGCTGCATCTGATAAAGAATCACTATCCTCTGCTGCCAAATCTAGACTGCTTTCTCGAGGGAAAACTATTTTCTGTTCTGCATTATGGGAGCTGATATTCTTAGTCCCCTGACTTACCACACCATAATCACTAGAGTTTACCATAGTTGTCTGCTCCTCACACTCTAGCCTAATCTTAGAATTCTCATTTTGCTCAACAGTTGTTAGTGGAGTTGACATGTTGGCCCAATCCATCTGACAATGCTCCAAATATTGCGGGGTAAAGTGATGCACTTCATTTTCCAAACCAACGCAATCCACTTCAATAGCACTGCAAACAACATTCTTTGATTCATTGGCTTGAACTACTGCCTTACCATTAGTAGAATATAACATAACTT
>JAOQMM010000172.1:5660466-5672273 GCA_027563515.1 Erythroxylum platyclados | reverse complement strand
GCGAAGCTACCGTGCGCTGGATTATGACTGAACGCCTCTAAGTCAGAATCCGGGCTAGAAGCGACGCGTGTGCTTGCAAAATCTAACCGAGTGTAGCGAGGAGGATGCATTCTTCCTTCCATTCGGTTAGTCTCTGGTATTGGTTCTCGCGATCCCCGATTTCACTCTCGGTCTCTCCCTGTTGCTTGTCCCAAGAGAGTTCTTCTATACGAGCGGAAAGGTGCTCTCGTTCGACACGATCTCGTTGACGATCCTCCTGGTACATCTTAAGGAAGGCCTCAAACTGTTTTTGCAGATTGGAACTTGAGTCGCCCATAACTACCGGCTCTGATACCAATTTGTTATGATTCCGTACCTGGGATCGAGTTACAGGGCGATTTATCGCAAAGTCAAACTGTGACTCTTTAGGATGAGGATACTTGCTGGTTTTCCTGCCTTTATTACCTATGTTGAATAACGGGAGTGGGCTCGTTGAGAGAGAACCCACCGATCTCAATAAACTAATTGATGCCAGAAAATTCTTATTGATTCTTCGTTTCCGCATACAGCTGGTATTTTAAACAAAACTCCAATAACAACTTCCTATAAGTTAGGAGTCCCCTACGTATAGAACTGATAAGCTAACAACTAGGATAATAACAAGGAAATTTAAAACAGTCCAACTAAATCAAGAATTTTAAAAACAATCCAACTTAACCAATAAATCACTACTGCTGTAACTCATCACTACTGCTGTAACTCCACGTCACTTGCTGCTCATGCGTCTCTTGTAAACGTGTCCCTTGAAAAGTTTGTCCATAACAGTCTGTTAACTCAAGGTTCCTAAACAAGTTTGAGGCATGGATTTCCTTCTATTTTGCTGTCAACTTTAAGTGGGTCTAACTCTTATTCTCCATTATGCAGGACATCTGAATCATTCTCACCAATCTGCCTTCCAAGATATAATCCCATGGCATTTTGTTATGCTTATATACATTATCTTGACGTCAGTAAGACTGGTCTTTTCACATTCAAGTTTATGCAATCTATGTTGTGGTGGTTCTAGTAAAATTTGCTGATCTTGACCTTTATTCATAATAAATGGTAGCATTCCTGTTATTATACGTAATTTTGGTGGATCTTTTGACTATTATAACTGTTTCTTACTCCTGTGGCAGGTTGATACATACTTGATGTTACTTGCAACTAGTTCAGATGCGTTTTATCATCTTAAGAACTGCATGTACTATTGGGTTCGATTTGACCGCAAAACTGATAAATTGCTTGGATAAAAAGTGGAAGCAACTCCTGAATCCATTGAATCTGGATTCTCCTCTCTTTCCTTTTCGATTACCTTCCTTGCATATATATAGACTGAATCTATTTGATTTCTGAAAAGGATTACTAGTCCTTTTTTCTTTTTCCTTCCCTTTGTGGGGTATGAACTGGTAAGGGAACAAGGATTAACATAATAAGTAGCCAATGGCTTATAATACAGGTACATTACTACTGTTTAGCACACAATTTCTGTTCCATCTGCATATTGTGTTAAGAAATTTGACACAAGTTTTACAGGATTCGTATTGAAATAGTTCTTCTGAAGTCAAATGTTCTAAGTTCAATTCAGAGATCCATGCTAGATGGTGGGATGCATATTGAGGATTTTTCTGGTTATCCAATGCTTTGTTCCACTTCTCCTTGTTTACAACAGCATAAAATTGGTGGTCCTGCTGGACTTTGTCATTTATATATCGCAGTATTTATCTGGATCAATATGTCGCTTCTGAATTTTCATCACCAATTAATAGTCCACAGCAGCAGAAGAGCTAATACTGTTGAAACATAGTAGCATTTTAAGCTTAAATTGCATGATGGATATATTCCTTGCCTTATGCTTTAACTTGAAAGGTTAATATTTCTGCTGCAGATTGTACAGAGCTAACCATAAACTTTATGCTTCCATGCATGACATAGGAAATGGAGCCCACAAAACTCAGTTTAGAAGGGATGAGAACTATGGTAAATGCTGCTCCTTTAATACTTTCTGAGATACTGGTTAGTTCCACATCGTGTGCACAATATTGAATATATGTATTTTTGTACTCCTTAACAACTCAGAAGTGTTGGTTTGAGTAATTTTACAGGTATATCTCTTGCTTGAAATTGCATGACCCATATACAGACTGGTTTGTCTTTGGAAGTGTTTGCCTGAATTTAGTACTTGTTATCTGACTGATCTGTCTGCCATGCAGTTCCATTTCTATTTCAGTTTTATTAATTTTTTTTCATTTTTTTTCCCTGACACTAGGTGCTTACGCTTCAACAGTTCTAGTTCGTTGGATCACTCCAGATTTTGAGCTTTATGCGGCATTTGATCCTCTTACAGATAAGGTTTGACATTATTCATGTTTTTGTATGTAACATAGTCGCTAGTCCTGGGAAAATTAAACTCAAAACACAGCTGACACTCTGGCTTGATTATCTCCGTAGCCACTGAAAATTTTTGGCCTACTATCGATATGATTACTTTTGAGGAATTTTGAGGATTCAACTCTTCGAACATCATTTATCATGTAAGGAGAGCTCTTTCTTAAAAAATTCTGTGAGCAATGGAACATCAGGCTTAGCAACTTAGTAGTGCTTTGTGCAATTGGCTAGGATATTCTTTATGTCGTTAAAAATTATTCAAACTGATGTGTGTGTGTGTGGTGGTTTTTTTTTTTTTTAGGAACAATCTGATATATGGAAAACTGAAAACTTCGGTGCATTGTTCAGTCATTGGTATGTTTTCTGTGTACAGTGGGGTGACATGCAGAGGTTTATGTCTATTTTGCAGGCTTTGGGCGTGAAGACTTGCAACAGAATTTGTCAATGGATCAAAGATACTGAAAATGAGGTATTTTTGCTGGGACAAGGTGATATCCTGGTTCCATTGGTAATTAAGAATGAAGACATAAGAATGGGCATGTAACTTAGGAATTTCATTCTGAGGGTAAGTGCGAGTATAACCTGGAATTAGATATTAAGAATAACAAATAAATAGTAGGTAAATATAACATTTTTGTTTTCTTCTCTTTTTCTTTGTATTTCGTCTCAACTGAAACTTTATATTTGAGAATTTAAGATTAGTTTATTTATTTAAACAATACATCATTTTAATTGATTCTTATTAGGATATTATTATCAACATTGCACATTACTTTGTTTAATTTGTTTAATAATTATTTTATCTTATTTCGATGATTTTATATCATAAAATAAGTTAATTATGATTTTTAATTTTATTCTTATAAAAAATCATACACAATTATTTAAAAATTAATAATTTATTGAATCATTAAAAATAATTTAAATTGTTTATTTATTAAATATAATTTTTTATTAATTAATAATTATGCAAAATATCTTAATTAATTATTTACATAACAATCAAACATAAGTAAGAAATTGACATTATCATTCTTAATATTTGATACTAAATACTGATATAACTATTAACTTTTATAATTTTATTTCTAAAGCTTGCATATAAAACACGCATAATGAGTAATTTCATTTCTATTTCAATTTTCACTTTTTATTCTGATTCTTATTTTTTTATTTCAATTCTTTTATTGTTGGTTACCATACGAGACCTAAATAGTTTCTAATACCTTTATTTAGCTTCAGTATACTTTCAGGTATTTATTCTTGTCTCTTTTTTTTTGTGTTGTACATGCAGTCTAATACTTGACATAAAATTGCTTCCTTGTATCACATGGATTGTAAGAAGCATTTTAATACTAATTTTATTGACTATTTACTGATGATAGAAAAGTTTGAGTGTTGAGATTTTGTACACTAATTATTCTTGGCTAGCTTAAACTGTACCCATTGCATGGATTGTTATGAATTACTATCCCCATCTTACCTGCTCTCAAGGCAATGGCTTGGGCAGTGGTTATGGAGTTAAAAGGAAACACTTTGTCCAAGTGCTATTACTGACTATGCTATAAAGAAGAGAGACGAATGTTGGGATATAGGCTAGCTTGATCCTTTTGGCATAGACCTTTACCCGTAAGCAGCTCTCTGGCAATCATTAATATGGTCCAGAAGATGGGACGTATGCTTTCTTCTTTGTTTCCATAATTTTTTCACCTTCACCTTCTATTTAATTTAATGTTCTTTCTTTTACAGTGTTCTTTACCCAACCTCCAATTAAATGCTGCATTTAATGTTGAAGTCCGTAACAGTAAGTTAAATTTATTAAAAAGAGTCATCTGCTAATTCAACATAGATTATGATTCTCATCCTTAAAAAGTGGACGTAAAATGTCTAAAACACTTCCCACTTATGATTGAACATTTGTATCACAACAATTCGCATCATTATATTAGGGAAGTTGTATTAACATGATTGATTAACTGCAATATTATGATGGGATGATTAATCACAATAGCTAAACAATTGCATTATTAAGCAATAGTTAAACAATTGTATAATTAAGATTATATGGTTGCATCATTATGTTTGAGCTTTAAAATATTAACTTGATTGAGTAGTTGCATCAAAGTGCAAACAATAATAAAAATAATTTTCTCCTTTCCTTAATTTATTTAAATACATATATGAACACCATTAGTCAATAATCCTTTTCATAAATTATGGCATTGTTATTAGGCCTATAGTTTTAGAAACATCTTCTTTACTAATTATAGGTAAAGCTATATACACTGAACCTCCTCAAACTAAGTATTTAGTGAAATTTTTACTGAATTATTGTTATTGTTATTTATTATTAGCTCTAAAGTCTTGTCTGCTAATCAGTAATAAAAGAATTGGAATAAAAAAATAGAAATAGGAATGAAAAGTGAGGATCGAAATTGAAATAAAATTACTAATTATGTGTGTTTAATATAATATTAAATAAAGTCAATATATGTTAATATTTGGTATTAAATATTAAAAATGAAATGAGAAATTATTTTACTTATATTGAGTTATTATATAATTTATTTTGAACACAATTAATTAAAATATTTTATTTTTATAAATAATTAATCAAGAAATTTTCAATGATTTATAAATTTATTAATTTTTAAATAATTATGAATTATTTTTATTATAAGAATAAAAATATTAATGAAATAAAATAAAATATTATTAAAATTTTAATATAAAAAATTGTAATATATGATTTTAACAATAATATTCCAATCAATATCTCGATAATATCATGATAATATTTTGGTAATAATTTGATAATATTTTAATAATATATTTTATCTCTTATTTTCGATTTTTTATTTCAACTTATACCTACATCCCTTTAGAGATAAAAGTCCGAAATTATGTATGATTTATTCTAATTTTGTAATTTTCTATTTTATCATTTATCACTAACTAAATAAAAGTTCAGAAATAAAAGTTACATTTCTGTCCCACTTCACCTAAAAGTTAAGTGTCCCTTTGCTAAATTCTTACTTCATATATTGGTAGGTAAATCATACTTCTTCGCAAAGCTTTTTCTTGCCAATAGAGGTTGATATATCTTTTCCTTGATTAATTCAAATGTAATTTCAGCAAAAACGGGCGAGAATTTATGGGTGACTACCTGCCTATCTAAACAACAACCACAACACTTCATTGGTTACGAATCACAATCAAAATTTATTATGCTTCCCCCCCAAAAAAAAAAACAGTAGACATTGACAGGCCTGTATCAAGAATCTAGATCCATCGTTCTCTCGTAACATTTATACCAATAAGCTACCCTAATAACGTACATAATTATACCAAAAATGTTGAACCCCAGCTATCCTTTTCATTTAAAAAAAATTGAACTACTTGGCTGCTTAATCTCAGCAAAATTTTGAAATCAAGCTAAGTAATTTCAGAAAAATAAAAACAACCAAGAGTATTGTGTCAACTACCGAACCTACTAAAATAATACCCGTACCCTTTTCTCGTTCCACTTGTCCCTCGTGCTTCACGTGTCCATAAAACACAACTTATAAACTGGGATTATGAGTTTGAACATCTCAAACTAAGTTTCAAGTGAAATCATAACTTTGAATGCCTACCCAACATTGATTTACCTTCTTTCTTTGAGGATTTTTTTCGTTTTAAGAATATAATATATTGCCGTATTTCAATTACAGTCTTTTTCTTCTTACACTTGATTGTTAAATAAGGCTAATATAATTATTAAAATTGACATAAAATAAAATTTTGGTACTTAATGGAAGAATCTCAAATGGTTTAAGATTACACAATATCGTTGTACCAAAAGATATATGTTCCATTCCTAACTCGTGATGAGTAAATTACAATGCTAGCAAGGGATTGGTTTAAGCAACGTGAGACTTTAATGCTTAATTATATAGACAAATAGATAGAAAGATATAAAATAAAATAAAATAAATTAAATTACTTAATTATGGAGACTTACAAAACCAGAATTGTTAAAAGGATATTTTATATATAAACGCCACGTCAGGTGTGGACTTGTGGTTACAAATTGTCAAAGCGAATAACTCGTTGGATGGCATCTTCGTGATTTAGCAGTCAAAGTTCATCAATTTCGGAGTTAAAAAAGCTTTGTTCCCCACTTATCTTGTCCAATTGCGTTTATGGCAGTGCCAGATGACCACAATGCCCTTTCTCAACCGAGCGCCTCAGCCAATGGCCAGGGGGGAGCCTTCTTGAGGGTATTATTGTACTTTTGTACATTGATATTGGAGATTCCAAATTTCCAATGGTCCTCTTGACTCCCAACATTATAATCAAACCATCATTTTTGATTAAAGTGAGAGAGCACTAAGTGCGTGGAGGCCACCACCATTTTCATGCCACTACCACCACTAAACCCCAAAATAATTCCTCTCATTTTGCATGCTCACGTGATCTTCATCGCCGTGGCACGTGACTCATCACTACTCCTAACGTCATTACACATCACTTGGCCATTAATTTACATCACCCGATTATCCGGTGAAATTCATTGAAATTTTCATATAATTTCACTTGTCGTTATGTTTTGAAAGGATATTATTCATCCCTATCATATTATCATACGAAATTTTCATTTATATTCAAAACTAAGTAACATTGGAATGTCTAAGTTTTAATACACATTAATTTAAATTTATGAATGGATATAAAATTAATCTAATATGACAAAAATTATACAATTATTAAATAATATTATATATAATTAAATAATAATTCTTAAAATAAAATAGAATACAATTTCAAAATCATAAAAAGTCATGTGTTATTAACTCAATTATTCCCTTGTTGGCAAAGTTTAACAAATTCAAAAATACTCTTCATATGTCTTTATTATCATCATCAACATTCAATTAAAGTTTAACAGAAGCACGAAATTTGGAGAAATCTGATAGCACCAAATTTGATGTAAATGTATGAAAAAAGATAACGAAATAAAACACTTCACTGCCAAATTTGATGTAGTTAGGTGATGAGTAATATGCTCCTCTATCATGTATGCAATTTTAAATCCAAGAAAAACGAAAATAAAAAGGTTTTATTTACATTGTTAGGTTGTCGTCCAAACTAAAAGAAAATGCAAATTTGGATTGAACTTTGGCTTTTAAAATGTCAATTACAGGCAAGACTTGGTCCTTGTCAATTCAATTTACCCCGTTAGATTTTATGGGTATGTCCACAAAATCATGTGTGAATTCCACGTTAAGCGCTTACTTTAATCATCAAGTCCTAACGGGTAATCACGCACTTAATCACATCTAACTCATATTTTTTTAATTATGACTGGCAAAATTTTTCTTTATCTAAAATATCTCTTGTCACGTACTTATTGCCGTCTATAACAACAACAATTATCAATAAAAATTCTGCTAAGATTTAAAAAGGTCCTATATGATGCAACCTTAAATATCTAACTTTTCCCAGAATTTATATCACCATATTTTTGGCACAGTAGACTCTCTGGTTTACTTTAAGTGTTCTAATCCTATAACTACATAATCCCCCGCCTTACCACTCGGTCCTGCCACTAAGGCGTTACAAAATTGACGAAAATACTCCCTTTTTATAATTTCTCAATATCTTGTTCTTTTCGCAACAAAATATTTTCTTTGCATGGCGGTAAAAAAAAAAATATTTTTTGGGAGAGAGATACTATTTTACCAAATGAAGTAAAAGAGCCCAGATTCTAAATGAACAAATTCAAACTTGAAAAAAAATCTTTCTGATTCTCGAAGAATAAGGAATAAAAGGATTGATCGAGAAAAGAAAGAATAGAATGAGTGGATGAATAGGAAGACTAAGATACGCAACAGATTAGTAATATAGGTTCTTTAATTTATTCAAAAGAAAATTTATGCATAATATTAAATTTTAATTTATAAAAAAATATTAAATTTTAATATATAAAATCAAAAAAAAGAATGTATATATAAAAATGCATGAAACAAGATTGGAACACTTAAAGTGAAACAGAGGGTATACAGTGCCAAAAATATGATGATATAAATTATGGTAAAAGTCAGATATTTAAGATTTCATCATATAGGACCTTTTTAAATCTTAGCTGAATTTTTATTGATAATTGTTTTTGTTATAGACAACAATAAGTACGTTACAAGAGATATTTTAATAGAATTGGGTAAGAATTAGTTAACTGAAATAAAGGGGATCTATCTATATTTTGGAAACCCAAGTAGCTCTTCATTATTAGCATTAATTAAATGCTTCTTCTAATTAACTTGTACATGTTGTCATCAATTTGTATAATTAATCTACCCATTTAATAATGATTTGACAAAAAATTGTGGTTAACGGCAACTTATTTAAATAGAATTAAGGATTGAGTACTATTTTCACTCTTATATTAACATATAGAAATAAATAAAGTGTGGAAATTTAGAGACAGTGAGGGATCAGAAATCACAATCACTATCCATGCAGCCTAACGTTAAGTTGACTCGCAACTCGCAAGACGAAAAAGCATAAAAAAGAGAATTTAAAACTCACCCCACAAAGTGAAAAAGAACAATTCTCCCCACCTAATTACCAAATTACCCCCACCCTCTCCATTTCCCACCCTCACCTCTCCTTTTCTCTTCCTTTCCCCCCCTCTCTCCATAACCTTCGGTCCGGTCTCATTCTCTTTCTCTCTCTGCAAAACCCTAAAACACCTCTGATCTTGACTCATCACAATAGCAGAGAAACCGATTTGCTCACCCAATCCGACCCCCCATTCTAGTCCAGGAATCAAGAGAGAAAAGTAATTAAAAGGAGGAAGTAGATACATACAGAGACAGATAGAGTGTGTGAATATCTTGTAGAAATGTACAAGAACCAGCTGCAAGAGCTGGCGCAGAGGAGCTGCTTCAACCTTCCCTCCTACACTTGCATAAGGGAAGGTCCGGACCACGCGCCAAGATTCAAAGCTACCGTTAACTTTAACGGCGAGATCTTCGAGAGCCCTAACTACTGCTCCACTCTCCGACAAGCCGAGCACTCAGCCGCCGAAGTGGCCCTCAACTCCCTCTCCAACCGCGCCCCTTCTCATTCCCTCGCCGCCCGCATTCTGGTCAAGCACGATCTCTCTCTCTTTTCTTTTTCTGGTTCTTGAAAACTCAATCTTTCGCTTACTATACTTTAATGGAAGCAAGAGTCATACTGTCAAAAGCTATATCTTTTGCTAACTTGCGCCGGGTCTTATGCACTTAAAATTTGCTTCTTTTGGCTCTTTTTGCTAGTAGTTACTGTTGGGTCGCGTTAGGGATCTGTTGGGTGATCGCCCCCTAATCTTGCCGGTAAGTTTAACGGCGAAGGGAGAGAGCTGGTGGTTTAGTTTTGAATTTGGCCAAAATGCCCTTTATTTGCCGTGGCCGGCCTGTTGTTAAGACTTGTATGGCTTTGCTTGTGTTGCTTTCCGCTTGGCCTTACGTGTGTTATGCCCTTAGATGCTTAGGCTAAAGATAGCTTATCAACGGCCTGTTTTCAGTCACCCGCCGGTGATCCGTAATAGTCAAATGACGATAATGCCCTCACTGAAAACAAGAGTAGACAATTCTTCTCATGTTCAAATTCATTAAAAACGACAGTTGAAAACGGGAATTGGGAAGTTTCTGTGATGCTCAAGTGACTTAGACCCCATCTATATCTATGGTTTTTATTATTCTTTATGATTGCCAACCTTTACGCGGTTTATCTGGGTGCCCCATCAGTGTGTGAGGTCCATAAGCAGTTGCTGTCGTTAGATATTGCACGATTTCTGACTTGTGGCTTAATAATGGAGCATCTTTCTTTTGTTGATTCTAATTGTTTGCTTTGAGAGCTGGAGATTAGTCTATCACATTTATGCATCTTCACTATTGTCTATTCTGTAATTACGAATGTGGCATTCTTCTTTGCAATTTGTTGTTTCCCATTGAAGTTTACAAACATGCTTTATCTTTCCGCCCATAATTTCCTTTTTAAGTCTAACCTTTAATTACTAATGTTGCATTCTTCTCTGTAGTTTGTTGTTTCCCATTAAAGTTTACAAGTATGCTTTATCTTTCTACATATAAATATTCTTTAGCTTCTGTACGTGTTTAACATTGATGTTTGGCTTCCCCCCTCCTGCCATCTACTACAGTTTCCTATTTGCTAAGTTCCAGTGCTGAGGATACTGGAAATGAAGAGCGTTCTTCCTGATATCTATTTGCATGATTGTCTGTTGACATATTTTTGGATCCTATTACTGACTGGTGTTAATATTTCAGGATGAGACAGGTGTATATAAGAATCTTCTGCAGGAAATTGCACAAAGAGTTGCTGCTCCATTGCCGCAATATACAACTTTCAGGTCAGGCCTGGGACACCAACCCGTCTTTACTGGGACTGTGGAATTGGCTGGAATTACTTTTACCGGTGAACCTGCCAAGAATAAGAAACAGGCTGAGAAGAATGCAGCAATGGCAGCTTGGTCATCTCTAAAACAACGTAAGTCTGGTTCAACGATTTGGAGTGATGTTTACATAAATCTTTACTGATCTCATTCTGGAGAGAACAAAAAAGATATAATACTTTAACTGTCATAAGATTCACTCTGCACAAAGAAACTATCCTGCATGATAAACGGAGTTTCATGTGCGAGAACTCCCAAATTTGATGTGGAGCATCGTGTAGATTTCTAATACTAAGCTCCCCTTTTCTGTGGGATTTAACAATTTGATATTCAGCAACTATTGTTTTATTCTTTTGATTCAGACTTCATTTGAATTTTTTATGCTATAAAGACTAGTAGATCCTTAAGTATGATAAGCAATGTTGACATTGAAGGTCCTTTTATATGCTTGTATATACTCAAGGAAGTTTAAGCTTATCTATATATCTAAATTAGACCCAGGCTTTTGGGGCTAAACTATTGCCCTTGTTTGCTTTCTTTGTGGGCAGTGGCAAAGGAAGACGCAAGCTCTTGTTGTGAACCAGAGAATAATGATGAGCTGGAGCAGATTACAATAGCCCGTGCCCTTTTGAATTACCGTTTGAAGGAGAAAATGACATTGGTAAATTCTCCTGGTGCCCCTATACCATTTGCAAAGATGTTCCCAGTTCAAAGCCCCAGACCAACAAGTCCACAACCTTTACCTGCTACTACTTCAAAAATTCTCCCCTTAATATGCCCCAAAACAACTCTTCGGAACAAACCAATATCAACCACAGTAAATGAGAGAGGTTTACCATCTAGATCAACATTAACTGCGGCTGCAATTGACAGGACTGTGACACCGATAATGAAGTTAGCATTTGATGATAGGATAAATCCCCTTTTCTTATCATTGGTTAATCTTACTTACGTGATTTTTGAT
>JAOQMM010000172.1:5637590-5652101 GCA_027563515.1 Erythroxylum platyclados | reverse complement strand
GCTGACTTCGGATGGGCCCAAGTCTCCACTTCAACGACACCGACCCCCTTCAAAGCAATGCCACGTCCGTATTTTATTGAATTACGCAACGAAATATTTTTTTGGGCCCTCATGATTGGACCTAGATGGGGCCCAAAACAAAAGTAATGGCTCAAAGTAAAAGACGATAGGAAACCCTAGCTCAAAAAGAATAAAATAAAAGGAAGAATGTTAGAAGTGAAAAATATACCCATTTGACTTTCTTATGGCTCATCATTGCACTATATATATATATATAGAAAAGATCCAACTTCATTGGTTCTTAGTCTTAGCTCTTTCAGACAAGTGGGTTGGCAAATTCGTATGGTTAAAGGTCGATGGGAAAAGACTGAAACCATGGAAGCTTGGCACCAAAGATGTGTAACCTTCAAGTGTAGAGGGAGCCAATTAATGGAAAGAGCAATTATGTATTACTGTATCAAAAAATGTCAATAGGTATCAAAGTAATGTGGTGTACACATCAAGGATACACCCACCTTCTTCTTCTTTTCGTGGCCTACGGCGATACTGTGTCTCGACCTAGAAACACATAATAATACCAGCCATGCGTGCTTGCTTACCTTTCTTCTGCAATATTTTTCCACGTGTTCTTAACTCTATGGCATGCTTGCAATGAACGTAGTGTAAAGATTGTTTTCCTAACACCACTATGATTAACAACTAATGGTATTGGTTAAGATCACTCATACTTGGAGAAGTTATTAGGAAGAAAGGCCGGCCATTTTGGCATGCATGCATTCAACTATTATGGATGCTACCTGTCTATGGATAACGTACTGTTTTCAAAGGTACAAATCTTGTATCATCAAAGTTTAATTAATATGGCCTTGATATTGGTACGATTGACTCTTTTAATTTAAGTTGACTTTATGATGGAATTTTGCTGTGTCACAAAGCTTCATTTGTGTGGGTAACAACATCAGTAACAATACGAGCCAATGAACAATATGTAATAAGTGGGAAAAAAAAATGAAATGATTCCTTCGAGCCAACATCCTTGGACCCTGCAGACTGGAGGTGATCAATGAAATCCTATCTATTTCTCATTCTGATGCCGTGCATGTTCCCCTTAAGTGCTTTAAAGTTTGATTTCATCATAGCTATATTGCTTTCCATTGTTATATTTGCTTCCACTACACTGCTTATATATTTTCATTTTATTTCGAAATAATTAATATGGAAAAGAATGAATGTTTAACTCTAACGTAAATTATTTTAAAATTTTCACATTTAAAATATTTTCACAAACTTACAAATTTCCTTTTTAGTATAAATTATATCTTAGATTACTTGCATTAAAATTAACAACAATCTTTAAAAGTATGAAATACTTTAATCAATTCAATAGAAAAAATTAAAAAGTCAATCATTAATTATTTTAAATTAATTTAAACGCCATTTATTAATAACTTGTTGATATCAAAATTACTTTTCTTTTTTAAGTACACTTGACACGGAATAATCAAATTAAAAAGTTTAATTTCAAAATTTTGTTATTGACTTTGAAAATTAAATCCTTGGTCTCTTAGTTTGAAATTATGTATTCGTCTTTTTCTCTTTTAATTCAACTCAAATAAGCCAAGCATCTGCTTATCACAAAACCGGTCTAGTGGTATAACATTATGCGTTCTTACTTCCAAACAAATACTTAAATTTATTTTATTATTGAACAACAACAATAACAACACCTAGTATAAATTTTATTGAGGCGCAGGATCATGGAAGGTTTAGTAGTATACAACTTTACCCCTAACTAGTAAAGAGACTGTTTTCAAATTACTTATATTACTATTGAGCATTATGTAATAATACTTTTCATAAATAAAGGGTTTACCTAAATGCACCTCATTGTCTCTTCATTCGTTTGCCTTTATCAATGCTCTCCATTGCTAATGAAAACCTAGATAAATGTATTATCAATGTGTTATAACGTTATTAAAACTGATATTTATCATACTTTGAATAGGTTATAGATGTGATATAAAATATAATAATAGAGATTTATTGATTTTTATAAAATATTAACAATTCTTTAATAAAATTTCAAAGTATTATGAATACTATTTTAAAAATAGTTATAATTTAATATTGTAACTAATTATTTAAATTTATTTAAAATTTAAAAATATTAAAATTAAATTAATATTTTCCCAACATGTCAACCTATATCATTTAGATAAAATTGACGTAAAATTAAATGAAATTATCCTAAAAAATTACAAATATTGTAAAATACAACAATGATTGTATCAAAAAGACTCATTTCAACACTATGCAAGAATTAAGAATTTTATAAACAAACAGCTTTTTACTTTCGTTGCTTGTGATGCAATGCATCCACTAAGTGTTTCTTTTCTCCTCCTTTATTCACAAGATAAGGCTCTACTTCAATCTGTGAAAACCATACCACCTTCAGCTCTATTTGATAATTATTTCCCATCAACATTTTCCAAAACCAAGTAAAAATTTGGCTTGACCATTTAATTATGGATATTGTTTATAGCCGACCAGCCGCACCAGATAACTGGGTACAAAATGAACAAATGTAACTTTCAGTCTGATATATATTGACCCTTTTTATATTTGTGGGTCCGGAATTAAGAAGCAATCTTCAAACAAAACCCCTCTCCTTCTTGAAAAAGAAATGGTCCCTCCCTCCTATATTCTACTACCCTTTACTTTCTACAAATAATTGTCCTTGAAGATCACGATAATGCCACTCACGTAATAATTAAATGTATCACATGTATCTGCAATTCCTGTGTATTGTTTATAACTGGGCACTGAAGAATATTCTCATCTTTCGGCTAATTATGCTCTGTATACTCTATATTTTACTACTCTTCATCCTGTATTTATTCTATTGAGTTTTGTGGTTGCTCGCAGACAAGTAAGTACTCCAGTCTCAGTCTCATTCTGTCTTAGTTGATTTAATCTTAATCCATAAAAAGTCTTCATTCGACGTCACTGAAAAACAAGCTTCCTCAATCCATGATGGTTAATAAAGCAGAATGTAAATTGAGAAGGATAGAAGAATTCATAATGTAATATAGTAAAATATTGTTTGAAAGAAGGATTCATAATATAATATGATAATGAGATATTATAATATGAAATCATCTCCTGCTATTCTATTTTATTCCATTCTATTATAAACCTTCCTCTTAAACGATGATCTAACATTCCATTCTATTAATAACTTGCCCAATCAAACATAATTTAAAAATTGTGTAAAGAGATACAATTATTGACTTATTTTTAATTCGGCAATAAAGTTAGGCTAAGTTCGGTTTCCTTCTAACCCGATCAAACTCAAACTTAGATTTGGATTAAGTCAGGCCAACCTGACTTAGCTCATTCCGATCTTTAGTCTCAATTGATTTACTGTCCTGTACCAATTAAAGATGAAAAGCTTAAGAAAATAAACTCTGGTGTATTAGCAACTTTTATTTTGCTTATATAATATATGCATATTGCTAATTATATTATTATATTGAATTTATAGAATTACTAGAACCAAGGAAGATTGATCCTATAAAAGATAGTCCTGCCACTTAAGAGCCTACCTTCTGTACCTAACGTGTCATTTCATGGTAAAGTAAGGGATAAGGACGTAAATGATGATTCTTTATTTTCTTTTTTCAATTATTATTTTTACCCATTTAGGCACTCCTGTCTTTGTTTGTCGGTATGCGTGCAATTGAAACTGCCCTCTCTCTCTCTCTTACTGCTTCTTCTAAGCACACACTCAGGTCACTCACTGTCATCCTTCATTCTCTCACTTCTAGTCTCTCCCATTGTTAGCTGAGGGTAGAGTCATGGGTAGGGTTCTTTTCTCCGTCTCGGTTTCTCGTAAGCTTTGTGAGCCAGACCAAGCTCCTTGTCTCTGATATGCACATCCCTCCACTTGGCTCTCTTTCTAGGGAGAGCCCTTGCTTTTAGCTGATTTGTGGGTTTCTCTTAGTTATGTTGTGTAAAGCTCGTTTTCATATAGAAAGTCCAAGTCTTTTTCCTTTCTTCTTGAATGGAGCTGGATTGTTGCCTTGGTTTTGGGTTTTGTGAGATTACAACGTAACAGCTGGTTTTATGAGGTGGGGGTGAAGTGTATATCTGTGAGAGAGGAAAATCAGCGTACAAGTGTTTGGATTCTTGCTCTTTTGTGATTTGGAACTTGCTGTTTTTGGTTGTTTTCTTCTGTGGGCTTGATAGAAGCAAGTTTCTTCTCTTTTCTTGCTTTTATGCAAGATTTAGGAGATGAAGCATATATGCGGGGAGGTTTCTGATTCTTCTCTCTGGATGTGTCAACTTTGAAGCTCCGAAGAACTCATTCACCACCTGGATTTTAGATTATACTAAATCAACTATACCACCATACTTCAAGGTCCTTGTTTTGAATAAACTCGAAAATTTTCTTCCTTCTGTTAGTTCCTCATTCACACTTGCAAAGGACGGACTTACTAGAAGAAGAAATCTTTACCCATAAGTTCCTTAACCCACGAAAATAGAAACCCAAAAAACCTTCTTTTCTGTTTTGTGACCCTCTTTCTTCAGTAGTTTGGCTGTTTTAAGAGGGGAGAGGGGGTCTAGTTTTAGTACGGAAAATGGCGATGGCGATGGCACAGCACAGGGAGAGTAGTAGCGGTAGTATAGATAAGCATCTAACTGACGCTGGGAAGTATGTACGGTATACCGCGGAGCAAGTGGAGGCGCTTGAAAGAGTGTACGCGGAATGCCCAAAGCCCAGCTCTTTGCGTAGGCAGCAGTTGATCAGAGAGTGCCCCATTTTGTCTAACATAGAACCTAAACAGATCAAAGTCTGGTTTCAAAATCGCAGGTTCAGATTGCTTACTACTTCGACGCTTCTCTACCTGTTTTCTTTTCGTTGATAAAGTTTTTTTAGCTCTGCACTATGACATCTTTGCTTAAAGTTTTAACCTTTCTTTCACGTCGGATGCATTGATCTATATGAACTGCTTTGTCCAAAATTGATATTTCAATTGAATAACTTTAACCACAAGATGGAACTAACATTAAATCATTGTTGCACTTTAGGTTTGGGAACGTAGTGTTTGTTTCTTAGAAAACTATCACTCGCACCACGCCCTGGCTAATCTTTTTGTGTTTGACGTTTCTATCTCACATTTTGATTTATGCCCAAGTTATGGCGCTAGGTTTATGACGTTGCTAGTTGTGACATAAGGCGAATGCAGTTTGTTATGCCTGGATTTTCGTTTAAACAAAATTTGGGCATAATTATTGTTTCTTTCAATCGTGACTCAATTTGATGTATAGGTGAATTGACTTTTTGGGAATCTTAGACGGAATCTTATTTGGATATGCAGGTGTCGGGAGAAGCAGAAAAAAGAGTCTTCAAGACTTCAGACAGTGAATAGAAAATTGTCAGCAATGAATAAGCTGTTGATGGAGGAGAATGATCGCCTGCAGAAGCAGGTGTCACAGCTGGTTTGTGAGAATGGGTATATGAAGCAACAACTGCACACCGTTAATGTATGTCTTACTGATTCTTGCTCTCATGAAATTGTCCATTCGTCCATGATCTTGATCTTCTTGTTTTTTCACCTTATCTGGGCATTTGAAGTCCAAAATGTGTCTTCACAGTGAAGTGGCGCTATATACTATGGTTTATAAACTGTATTTCTGGCATGGGAAACAATTCTTGATTAATATCTTTGGGACAGAAGCTAATTTCAAAATCAACAGTTAACTTTTAACGGATCTACATTTCAAATAGTTGTTAAGACTTCAATTTGCAAGAAATGACTCTGACTCGTGATTGCATTAACTTTCAAATTTTGAATATAGGATGCTTTTCATATTTGCCTATAGAAGAAAACTGTGGATACTTTCATGGTGACTGTGTCAGTGGAATGATAAAGGGATTGATATAATTATTCTGAGTGTAAATGTTTTGTTTCCTCATCCTTGAAACGGTGTCTGCAGGCAACAGCAACTGATGCAAGCTGTGATTCTGTGGTTACCACTCCTCCGCATACATTGAGAGATGCAAACAACCCTGCGGGGTATTCTTCTAAGCAATTGCTATGATTTTATAACTCATGCATGCATAGATGTGCACACTCACACATACCTACATAGATTTAATATCAATGGATGTATGGGAATTGTCACATATATGGATGGTATACCTAACTTGTCAACTTTGCAGACTCCTTTCCATTGCAGAGGAGACCTTGGCAGAGTTCCTTTCAAAGGCTACAGGAACTGCTGTCGATTGGGTCCAGATGCCTGGGATGAAGGTCTTTTAATTCTTTCTTATACGATTCACTCCTATTAGAAATTTTGTTTGGCAAATCTACGAGCGGATATGGTGAACAACTGCATCTAAATAAGACTTCCAATTTTTTGCTCAGCCTGGTCCGGATTCGGTTGGGATCTTTGCCATTTCACAAAGTTGCAATGGAGTGGCAGCTCGAGCCTGTGGTCTTGTCAGTTTAGAAGCTACAAAGGTGTGGGCTCAGAATAGTTTTTGCAGTATATATTGATTCACTTTTTTGTAAGCAGCCGTTCCTGTTTAAAAAACTGACTGAAGGGAAAACTTTACAGATTGCAGAGATCCTTAAAGATCGCCCATCTTGGTTTCGGGATTGTCGGAGCCTTGATGTGTATACCATGTTTACTGCAGGAAATGGCGGGACAATTGAACTAGTCTACAGTCAGGTGTAGTATGAATGTATTTTTTATTTCTTTGCAGTTTCCTGTAGGTTTTTACACTCTTTTCATGGAGCTGTATGGTTGAAAATTGCTTCAGACATATGCCCCAACTACACTAGCATCTGCAAGGGATTTCTGGACGTTGAGATACTCCACAACTTTAGAAAATGGCAGTCTCGTGGTATGCATTCTTGGATATTAGAAGTCATTCCTGTGATTTGTTGTCGTCACGCATGAAAAACCTAACGAAAAATTATATGTGTTTTTGATGTGTAAGGTCTGTGAGAGATCTCTTTCTGGATCTGGTACTGGTCCAAATACAGCGTCTGCCACACAGTTTGTAAGGGCTGAAATGCTCCCTAGTGGCTATTTAATAAGACCATGTGATGGTGGTGGTTCCATTATCCACATTGTGGATCACCTGAATCTTGGGGTACAAAGTTGATCCTTTAGCATTTTAAGCACCTATGAAAATGCGAAAAGTTCATTTCTTTTATCTGTTTCTAGGCTTGGAGTGTGCCGGAAGTGTTGCGACCACTTTACGAATCATCAAAAGTAGTGGCCCAGAAAATGACGATTGCTGTAAGTTAAGTCTACACAGTTTGGTTTTCTGGGTTGAGCAGCATAAGGAATAGATGTCTATCATGGATTTCCATGCTGTAAAGAAATTTGATTCCATATCAAATGATTGGTTAGCCGAGAGGATGATCAGTAATCTACTGACCTTGCATTGAATGGTTGATACATTAGATTGTTTTATTAATGACCTTGGGCAGAAATTTCTTCTCAAGTCTGAAGGCCTATTAGTAGAAAGCTCATAACTCTTTGGTAGTAAAGGGTGCAGGTTTTGAAACTATTAGAATACACATTTCTTGAAGTTTGTAAGGAACAAAATTGTATGTTTCATGTGTACGACAAATCGCAACATCCAATCTGTGTTACATTCTTTCCCCCCACTGGAAAAAGGACTAGTACATAATGTAACTTTTATAAATTATTTTTTTGAAGGCTTTGCGTTATATAAGACAAATAGCTCAGGAAACTAGTGGTGAGGTAGTCTATGGATTGGGTAGACAACCAGCTGTTTTGAGGACTTTCAGCCAGAGGTTAAACAGGTAACGTTATTATCCTATACTTTTTGAGTATTCGTCAAATATCAAATGTTTTCCTTTATGTGAAGTCAACATGTCTGCATGCAGAATATTTTAGTTGTGTTAGGACTTTGGATGTATGGTTTCTACACCTGTGTCTAATATTTTCATGTCCTCTTCTATAATATCCCTGTAGAGGTTTCAATGATGCTATCAATGGTTTTAATGATGATGGATGGTCGGTGATCAATTGTGATGGGGCTGAAGATGTAACCATTGCTGTTAATTCATCCAAGAATTTGGTCAGCACTTCTAATCCTGCTAACTCACCTTTCCTTGGAGGCATCCTTTGTGCAAAAGCTTCCATGCTTCTTCAGGTATGATTAAGTTCTGGCAGTATCAATTTTATTTGATATGAGAACAGAATGATTGGCTCAAATATGAGCTCCTCGTGTGTTTGTTTCTTTTTTCAAATTTTTCAAACTTTTGAATGTAATTACCACTTCTGCTATTGATTTTAAACCCCATTATGGAATTGATCTGGCATGTTTGAATCATACCATGATGTAAGGTGACATCTGATTTAATCTTGTTTCCAATTTTTTATAGGTAAATAGATTATGATCTGTGCTAAATATTGAGCCATATGGACCCACTGTTCAGAACCAGCAGGATGTGCTATGGTTCTCTTGCTTCTGGGCAACCGTTGTATAATAATATTGACTCATTTTGGAAACTTGAGATTTTGACGACATTTTGTGTAATAACTAGAGTTTTTGGACAGTTGTATTGTACTTTCTAGAACGTAACTTTCAGGGAACTTGTCTTTGAAGTTGATTGCATTCTTCTCTTGCTTGTAGAATGTCCCTCCTGCTGTACTCGTTCGCTTCCTAAGGGAACATCGTTCCGAATGGGCCGATTTCAATGTTGATGCTTATTCTGCAGCATCATTGAAGGCTGGGGCATATGCATATCCTGGGATGAGGCCTACAAGGTTTAGTGGGAGCCAAATTATTATGCCACTTGGCCACACTATTGAACAAGAAGAGGTTTGTCCTTTTTCCTCTCTTTCAGTTATTTCCTCTTTTATCTTCATTGGAGATGCCATCATGTGGATTGCTGGGATTTTCTTCCCAGTTGGCTATATTATGTCAATGATTTTAGTTTTCAAGTTACAGGGGAGTTTGAACAAGTGTCTTGGTTTTTGATTTTTTGTTATGTCACTTTGGTAATCATATCTTTATCCTCTAGATGCTGCAAAGGAACTAAGCACTGTGTTGGCATTGGGATCTATATCCTAAGTGCCACATACTATCATTTATCTGGTAAGTTAGGTTACCACAATATTTGCTAACAAAACCTTTGTCCAGTTACTTGAAGTTGTTCGACTCGAAGGCCATTCTCTGTCGCAGGATGCATTTGTTCCTAGGGACATTCATCTCTTGCAGGTGCTTACTCGTAATATTGTTTTCAACTAGATTTTAATTGTTATATCTTAGCTATATCTCTGTGTAGAGGCAGGCATTGTGATGGGGATAGGTTCATGTATTTTGATTTGCAGAAAGGTTGAATGTTTAATCTTCCAGTTTGATGTAAATACATGTCCTGATGTCCTTTCATTATCTTGGTCAGATATGCAGTGGAGTTGATGAGAATGCTGTTGGAGCCTGTTCTGAACTAATTTTTGCTCCAATCGATGAAATGTTTCCTGATGATGCTCCCCTTATACCTTCTGGATTTCGTGTAATTCCCTTGGATTCAAAAACAGTTAAGTTTGGCTCAGTCCTTACTTTGACTTTTCATTCAATATTAGTAAATGTTCTGTGCTGATAATAGGTGATAAAAATGAATTACTCTTCATATTTGTCCAATTTTGAATTTTTTGTAAGCTGCAACATTGAAATTCTTTGGAAACTATTGCAACTACTCAAATCATGGAACATCAATTAAAAAGGAGTGTCAGCTTTTGAAATTTTTGGTTTGGAAAGTAAATATGCTGTTGCCATTCATGTTGTTTGGACTTCTAAATGCATGCTTTTGCTATTATGGGGACCTTTATACTAATTCTTTAACATGCAGAAGCAGACACAGGATGCATTGACTACAAATCGCACTCTGGATCTAACATCAAGTCTTGAAGTAGGCCCTGCAGCTAGCCATGTTGCAGCAGATGGTTCGTCTCAGAGCTTGAGATCAGTGTTGACCATTGCATTCCAGTTTCCTTTTGAGAGCACTCTACAGGATAATGTTGCTCACATGGCACGTCAGTATGTCCGAAGTGTGGTTTCATCTGTTCAGAGGGTAGCCATGGCCATATCTCCGTCAGGAGTGAGTCCAGATGTTCGATCAAAACTGTCTCCAGGCTCTCCTGAAGCTGTTACCTTGTCTCACTGGATTTGCCAAAGTTACAGGCATGCTCTCTTCTCAATGGTTCAACGTTTTTTGGTGTTGATATATGATCAAGTTGTATTCCGTTCGGTTGCTGACTTGCTGTAAAAGTGTTTTAGGGTGAATACTTTGTAAATCTTAAATCTATAAACTTGAAATTTGTTTTTTTTCCCCCAGTTTTTATATAGGGGCAGAATTTCTAAGATCGGATTCTCTAAGTGGAGATTCATTGCTGAAGCAATTATGGCAACATCAAGATGCTATTTTATGCTGTTCACTTAAGGTACATGCTTGCATTTATAATGGATTGGGGTGGGGGGGGGGTGTGTGCGGCCGGGGCATAGCTCTATGATATATGTGCATAGCTTTAACTTTTACTTTGTTGTCACTGGAGCTTCAGAATTTAAAATGAATTAATAAAAGGTTTGCTCATATCTTTACTCTCTGCTTTGTTATTGGTCTTGTAGTCGTTGCCTGTTTTCATCTTTGCCAATCAGGCAGGGCTTGATATGCTAGAGACTACGTTAGTGGCTCTGCAAGACATCACACTTGATAAAATATTCGATGAATCTGGTCGCAAGGCACTATTTGCAGACTTCCCAAAATTAATGCAACAGGTAACTTGTATACAGAATTGTGTTCTTTCCTCTGATACTGAAAGACATCTAGTTATTCACCTGAAAGACATCTAGTTATTCACTGATGGAACTGTCTTAATTCCTTTCTAATCAGGGATTTGCTTACTTGCCTGCTGGAATATGCATGTCAACCATGGGGCGGCATGTATCATATGAGCAATCTGTTGCCTGGAAAGTCTTGGCTGCAGAAGAGAACACAGTTCATTGCCTTGCCTTCTCTTTTGTTAACTGGTCTTTCGTGTGAACATAATAGCTATCACCATTACCCCCACATCTTCTACTCTATCTCCATCCCTGAGCTGGATATAAAATGAAAATTCTGCACAGAAAAGAAATAAGATAAACAAAAGGACGGCGGTTTTAAAGCCAGCTTCAGGGTTTGCATTATAGTAAGTTAATTGATTTTTGTTTTGGGCCAAAAGGGTTTTGCTTGACCATGTAAATAAAGTCGTGGAGTTTTTCTTACCCTTTTTTGAGTTCAGTGTTGGTGTCAGGAAGGAATCTGTATTCTTTCTAGACATCTCAGCTTTGTTCCTGACAGACGTTGCAGGAAGGAAACTAAGTTCGTTTCCTCCGTGAAAATATCCAGTTAATATATGAACCTTGAAGACATTGTAGGCATGATATACTATTATGTATTTAGATGGCATATTGTTCTAGCTTTTAATAGGAGCAAGCTGGTTTTAACAGATCTTTGCATTAGTTTTATGGAAAGTTAGAAAAGCAAGAAGACTTCTGTTTCTGTTCTGACAAACAAGAGATCGGAAGATGTGTTCGGTTTATCATTTTTAGATGACATTTGGTTAAATTGTTTCGTTGGCTTGTAAAGTTTCTGAACAAACAGGAAATGAAATTTGCTTTGCAACTTTGCCACTGTCTACGTAACGTCATACTATATTACTAGAAAAATATTTTCCATTTAGTCACATATATTCATAACAAGAAACATAGACCTACATCATATGTAGGACGATCTCATTAGTCTCGTTTATTCCATACGAGACCACACTAAATCGTTCACTGGGGTAGAACACTGTTGGGCAATTGGAGTTTGACTCGGGTAACAGGTACTTGCAAGCGATTAGCAGCTGTTTACATTATTTCTCGGATACTTTGTGCGACCGATGCATTGGACTGGGAATGGATGAAATATCGTCCTAATCCAAATAACAAATCTCAGATAAAGATTGATATAAGTGTTGTTTATAACGCCATAAGAGGATAATGTTCTTGAATCATCAGACAATTCCACATCATCAAGGAAAATCACTTGATTGAAGGGATCATACTTGCCGCCTTGGCTGAAACATCGTTGTTGAATGTTGCACTTGAGTTGCCTCACAGTTTCATCTTCCGGAACTTGTACAGTTGGTAACGAACACCAACCTTCACGATACCCTTTGATTAATTATCCTATACTTTTAATCTTTAAAATAATATATTTAAAAATTATTACAACCCATTATCATCACTAATTAATTTTATTTCTAACGTAAAACATCATTAAATTACATTTTCCACTAATAATTGGCAGGGGCTGCGCGAACGCAAGCCCCCTCTACCACAAATTATGACGTAGGCTCTCCCTCATTGGGGAGACCTTAGAGAGGCACCCCTCCCAAGTGCAATGGAGGTCACCACTCTAGGCCATGGGCCTTCTTGATCACCCATTGACCCCGTCCAGGTAAGTATGTTGTGAAGTTGGCATAGGCCTTCTATTTGTATGCACTAATATCTTTTCTCACTTCCTCATTTTCGATATGGTACCGAAAAACCAACATAAGACGATCCCCTTCATGGGTAATTGCTTGTCCGTTAACATGAATAATTCCGGTAGGTGCTCAAGCAAAGTTGCATGCCACGACAAGTTAAAAGTATCAATCCACCCAACTTGGTCTTCGAGTTTACCCCAGAAATACAAAAACCATCATATCACTACAGAATCAAGTAGATGCAGAGGACTTCATAAGAATCTCCCATTTCATACATATAATAAATTTTGAATATTTATAAATTTCTCTTTCTTTAAGCATAATTATAAAATCAAGAGGTACATTGTATTCCGAAGCACCAAAAATAGATTTACTCTCCTACATCTCTATATTAGAACGTATCACTTGTTAATATCACCGTCATCGTCAAGCAAGCACGAGTGCTCCCCCATCCAATAAAGTTCAAAACGTATCCCTAGAAAAAAATATGGTTTTTTTGTAGCATTATAGACCTTCAAGAAATTCCTTCTAGTTTGAATTTTCATATCTATAACGTGATAATTGAGATTAATAAAAACATGAGATAATTTTAATTACAATATAAGGATGACAATTCTTAGCATATGAGTCTAAATTTAGTTATTTTCAATAGGTCAATCCATGGGCCAAACCAAGACCCATACTAATTTAAGGCTCAATTATTTTAAGCAAAACAATATCTTTTTACTTAGAAGAGTGGAGTCTCGAGTAAATCTGGACTTGAGCAACCCATACTTAGACCCAACTTTTAAAAAAATTGTATATTTTTAATTTTAAAAAATATTTTTAAAAAACATGAAACTTATTGTTATCCCTATTAAAACAAAGTTTACCAATAGCTAAAAGCAATCTTAATTAACGATCAAAAGAAAAACAAGAAGGACTTTTTTGAAAAACAGCAAAAGGTGATAGATAATCAAGTCAGTTATTGCAGGAGTTGTTTATATTCAATCTTCAATTTGGTGTTTCCAATATAATGTTAAAAGATACAAATACATCAGGCGGATGTGAATCTTACCGACTTAAGATATCCATTTCCTAATCATAGAAGTTATAATATTTACGTTGCATTGTGTTTTTGGTACATTGCAAAGCAGTTACTTAGCAATTAGAAATACAGATCATACAAATGGGAAAGAATCAAGTTCAATCTTTTGGACATCATTACACTAAGGGATCCGTGAGGAGGATGAAAGAAATCAATATAAGGTAATGGTTGCCACTTGTCTTTCAAAAATTCTACTATTTACTTTTCTTCATCGTGATGCTAGCGACCAGAAATTTAGGAGAAAAGAAGAAAGTGCAGCAAACCAGCTGATAAAAGTCATGGCAATTGCAGTTTCGAATTGCGCACAATGGTTCTGGGAACAGTCACCTAGATCATTGTCAATTAGGACTGTGATGCCCGCAGAAGCACAAGCTGCAGCAAATGTGAGAGTGGAAATGATCTGCGATGGGGAAAATGACATGATTGAGCTATTTTATTTGAAAAGAATTGTCCTGTGTCCAAGCATAAAAGTTACAGCAAATTGCAACAGGCATCATAAGTGACAATATACATCCGCACACTTATTATACTTTGTTAAAGAGTCCCTTCACACTACAATTACAAAGTTACGATTAAAAAGTTGGTACCGTAGTTGGTATCAGTGATATCAAATGAAGCTCTAACTCAAGGATTCAAATATATGAAGAAAAGAATATCAAGATACTTTTATACCATTTTTGTTATTGGAGGTGTAAAGCCTCTGCTAAGTTTAGAATTCGAGGGACAGAAGCAGCAATCAAACTGTTAGGAAAGCGACCGGATTAGAGCAAGCTCGCAGCTAAATAGGACTTTAGGAATAGTAATGAACACACACAGGAAAAATAAGCAAGAAAATAACACACAGAAATTTTAACGTGGTTCAC